>RYFJ01000670.1:0-154316 GCA_003991445.1 Oryza meyeriana var. granulata | reverse complement strand
CATGGACGCGTGGTTGCTGTTGAATAGTTCAAATCTTTTGTAGAGGTGTACGATTTTCCCCACAGACACAAGCTTCTTTCGAATCGCAGGTGTAGTGAATTTTGTGTTTGTTTTGGACTGTGGCCTTCAATGGCCGATCCTCAGGGATATCGTGTTGTTTGTTTGGTTTGTTTTTTTTGGTTGTTTTGGTCGAGTGCCCGTAGAGTGGTTGGTTTGCCACTTTTGCGACTGCATTGCATTTGGCTTGGCTCGAAATATTTCTTTTTCTTCTTCATATATCTCCTTGTACCATTGTTATCTGGGGCAAGCTCCTCCTGTCTGCTCAGGAACTCTTGTGGATATACCCCAAACACCTTAATCCAGGTTCCACACTTACTAGCATGTGAGGTCCTTGTCGATTGAATACTTAGCCAGGGCGTTCCATACGCCCGTGTGGTCGACTGTATTATGGTCAGTCTTTTCTCCATGATGGAATCGGGTCTTATTAGCGAATATCAAGCATCCCTGCTAGGCGAATGCACTTTTTGCATCGTGGGTTTTACAACCTTTCTTATTTTCACAAACTTATCCTTGACACGCGTTGTCTGGATTAAGATTTCGAAATCCCGTTCCGAAAGAATTTCCGTCTTGTCGTCGCTTAGCGTAACGAGAAGAAAACACAAAAAACCCTAATAATAAAATAGTATTATTAAAACTAATAGTGCCATGAGGTAGATTGCGAATTTTTAGAACCAATTTTCGAGACTTAACGGGGTCCGTTCGGAGTTAACGGTTTAAAGCTTGAATTTTTTTAAAGTTTATTAATTTTCCTAGGAATAAAAAGGAATTATTTAAATTAGAAAAAGGAATATGCCAAGGGAATATTCCCTTGGCTGACGGTAGGGCCATGGTCAGTGACGACAGAAGAGAGAGCTGAGGTGTAGGACCGCCCAATGTCAGTGGCACAGAGTGGGAGGGGACCACATGCTCAGCCTATTGGAGGGAGAAAGGAAACTGAAGAAGGGGGGGCCACATGTAAGTGGAAGAAGAGAGTGAGAGTGTAGGTTGGATGACAGAATAGGGCCCATGTGTCAGTGAGAGGCTGGGGTTGGTCCCTGTCACTGTAATAGAGGCTAAGTTGTGGTGGAGGCCACTGTAAGCCAGTTTGTGCGGGGGTTAAAAGAGTGGGGGCCCACTTTGTGTCATTGTGCAGGAGGGAGATAGACAGGATTGGGCGTCCAAAGTCCAATGAGAGAGAGGGAGTAGTTGACCACATGTCGTGGGACCCGCAGGTGTTAGAGCGAGCAGGGTGAAGGGGGTTGGCCCCATATGTTTCAAGCAGCGTGAGAGGGAGAGGCAGGGCACTGGCTAGAGGAAGGAGGGAGAGAGAGAGAGAGGAGAGAGAGTCTCGGGAAGATCGACAACCGACAGCTGGCTGAGGGCTTCCTGGTGATTACGGCGGCAAGCCGATGGCGACGGAGCACTGGGGCAGAGAGCGGACGAGACAGAGAGGCTAAGGAGTGGCTCGGATGGGGACCCGGGGCGCCGTAGGTGTTCCGGTGACGCGTGCATATGAGCGGAGGGGAGAGGAGGAGATGGCGCACGTTGCGGCGGCGTGTGGGATTGCGGGCATTTGGTGACGGGCTTGGCAAGGGGGTTTGGTGATGGGATTTAGCGGATAAGAGGAGGAGGTCGGAAGGGGAGAAAGAGAGGGGATGGGTAGGGTCACCGGAAAAAGGGATTGGAAATCGTGGAAGGTTGGCGTACAATATGAGCTTGGCTCGAGTCGAGTGAGCCTGGCGGTGGTCGAGCGAGGTCTGAGGGAGAAGGGAGTCAGAGGCGCCGGTTTTATAGGGTGCGGGGCGCTTACCCGACGACGGTATAGTGGTGGTTGCACGGGAGAATGGCGCGTGGCGTGCGGGCTTCTTCTTCTATCGTGAAGGGGCGAGGTGCGGTGGGCTACTGCCGGCCGTGTGTGGTCGTCCGCGGGAATACGCGGCAGAGGGAGACGGCGAAGAGCCGAGGATGTCGGGGCGGCGCGGCGAGGGTGTGCCGTACACGCCCACAGCACTGAGTTTGTCGCTCGCCACGTGCGCAATGAACCAAACACCTGACATGCGAGGGAGAGAGTGGAGAGTATATATGGCCAGATGGGCCAGGCCCATTGGGCGGCCCGAGGCACGGCCCGAAAAAGCCCAGTCTGAACACGGCACGGCCCGATATGAATAGTGCCCGTGCCGGCCCGGCCCTATCCATCGGGCAGTGCCTAGGCCACCAATCCGGCCCATAGTGCCGGCCCAGGCACGGCACGATTTTTGGGCCGGCACGATGGTGGCCCGGCTCCCCAGCGGCCTAGCCTGGCCTGCCAACGGCCCTGGCCTGCTAGCCGTTGGAGGCCGGGGGGGCCAGGACTATATAAGCCGGCGCCACTCGCTCCCTGCTCCCGATCCCGACCCCCCCAAACCCTAGCGTCGCCTCGTCTCCTCGCTCGCTCCGTCGCTCACCGCTCTAGATCTAGAATCCCTCCCGTCTTCTCCCTCGCCGGCAGCGGCTCTCCGCCTCAGGCCGCCACGGCACACTCCGCCAGAGCTCCTCCCGCCTCTCCCTCTCGCCTCTCCTCGCCCGCTCCGCCACGCGCTGCTCTAGATCCAGAGCTTCTCCTGTCTTCTCCATCTCCGGCGGCGGCTCTCCGCCTCTACACCGCTGCCGGCCGGCACGGCACACTCCGCCAGAGCTCCTCTTGTCTTCTCCCTCTCTACTTCCTCTCCTCCTCTCCTAATCTCTGGTGAACGGATCCTCGAATCCGTCCCTAATCCCTAGTCTCCATCTCGTCATCTCCTAGATCCGTGACTCGTCGACCTTGCCGGCGCTTCTGGTGCTCCGGTTTCGCAGGTAAGTGCTCGGACCCTAAACCCTAACCCTAGATCTATTCATGTGTTCTTCTGTTTATGAGTTCTTGCTCTTCCTGACTTCCTCTCTTTCTTCTTCTTGTTCATGCAGCCGTTAAGGAACCAGAGGTGTGAGTTTTACCTAGATAGGTTTTTAATGAGGCAGCCATTGCACCAGCTCAGAAAAAATGTCTATGTTCTTGTATATTTGTGATGTGATCTGTGAATTTGTGGATGTGATGTGGTCTGTTGACAATTTTTTGAATTTGTGAATTCTATTTGAATAATTCAAATTTTTAAATGCTGATTGAGTCATTGAGTGGTTGATGCCTTTAGTGCCTGGGCCGGCACTAAGCCCGGCGGGCCTGGTGGGCCATTGGACCGGCACGGCACGGTTTTGGGGCTGTAGGGCTGTGCCTGGGCCAAGAAATAGGCACGGCGTGCCGGCACGGCACGGCACGATCAACCCACCGTGCCTAATAGTACCGTGCCGCATAGTGCCGTGCCACTATCGTGCTAGGGCCGGGCCGGGCCGGGCGGCCCGTTTGGCCTTCTATAGTGGAGAGGAGGATGATGGTCTTGACGCGCGGGCCCAGTTGGCAGGTAGGGTCCGGTGTCGGGGACACAGCGTCCACTAGAGGGGCTGACGAGTGGGGCTCCGTTGTCAGTCGGGTGCGGGGAGGGAGGCCGAGGGGTTTGGGCCGTGGGCCGAGGGAAGAGAGAGATGGCCCAACTGAAATAGTGACGTTTCTTATTTTTCTTGGAATTTCAGAGATAGGTATTGAAGAGGATTTGTTTGAGTAATTTAATTTGAATCTGTTTTCTGGGCTTCAACAAAACTTCGGGATCTTTTTTTTTTGTCAAGGTTCCAAGATCAAAACTTTTTGAGGTTTTTGAAATAGGTTTGAATTTTTGGAGGGAGGATAGGAAGGAAAAAAGGAGGATTTTCAAGGAGGTTTTGAAAAAAATTTGAATTTTTGGTCTTGGGATTTTGAGAGGAGATTCATGAGGGAAATTTGGGTTTCTTGGGAGGATAAATAAAGAGAATTTTATTGGATTGTTGAGAGCAAAATTCGAATTGCAAAATTAGAATCCGAGAATTTAAATTTTGGATCAGGATTTTGATTGGGGAATTTTGAGAGAAAATTCGGAGTTCCAAGGAGGGGATTTAATTGAGATCTCAGCACTTAGTCCTTAAGCACACACAGGAACATCGAATTTTCGGAATTAGGGTTTTTATAAAATAGTTTTTAAGGCCCAAAAAACCGAGGCGTTACAGGCTGATCCCTAATGTCCCTGCCACCGCGGCGGTAATCGTCGTGGTGGTGCAGGCGGTCTTCGTGATGGTCAAATCATGACCCCCCGTTGAGGCCGTTCAGACGGTCGCTGACAAGATGAGCCGATCGGTTGTCTACTTGCAGATTTCGAGGTAGCAGTGTCGGATTTGCTTGATGAGAGTACCAGGGTCCTGGAGTCTTCCTAGTTGTGTTGCACTGCTGCTGCTGCTGCTGCCAACATGGCTTTAATCTTCGCGATTGTTGATGCCACTGCTTGGTTTGGTCTCTGTTGCAGAGTGTCGAGTAGAGTCGCTGCGACCACGACATTCTGCTAAGGAGTGAGAAATATGTCGTGGCCG
The DNA here is from genome assembly GCA_003991445.1 of Oryza meyeriana var. granulata. Taxonomy (NCBI): domain Eukaryota; kingdom Viridiplantae; phylum Streptophyta; class Magnoliopsida; order Poales; family Poaceae; genus Oryza; species Oryza meyeriana. The sequence goes on along the minus strand of RYFJ01000670.1, from coordinate 149,813 downwards.
TCCATCCTAGTCTGGAGGATGTCCCTTTGTGCTTGCTGCCCGACATCGTGCAATTGACAGTTGCACGCATCGTGTTCGGCTTGTCGATGTCTGTCTTTCTCCTCATCCTGTTCACATAGTCGGTGAGCCTCCTTGTCACACCCTGAATTTTTTCCCCCCTTAAATAGAGTCACACAAAATATATAAAAGAAAAGGCCTCAAAGAAATCATTCTAAAAGGCCAGGGAAATTGATTAAATAAGTAAAATACGAAATAAAAAAATTATCATGGCTGGGAGTATTTTTCCTATATTCCTCTTGCCAAAATACACTAACAGGATTTTTATTGGAATTTTTAGAGCATTGGAAGTATTTTTAATAAATCAAAATAAATTATCAGAATTAAATTCCTTCTGGAAACTCTTTTTCTCCTTTTCTTTTTCTTTCTTCCCACTGGGCCGCGGCCTAGCGCTGTTCCTCGGCCTGCTTGAGCCCGCGCGCGCGTACACCCCCCCGGTGGGCCCCACCTGTCGGCCGCTCTCCCCCGCGCCACTGCCAACCGGGGCCCGCTCGTCAGCGTCCCCACGCCTCTCCCCTCACCCCTCTCGCTAACATGTGGGCCTGGAGCCCCACATGTCAGCTTCGTCCCCAACCTCCGGCTGAATTGGACGGAGGGGATCGAGCCGCCCCGTCCATTGGATTTCGCCCGTTCTCGCTCACCCACGCCTCGGCTCCGAGTTCAAACCACGCGGACCGAGTCCCCGCCCGTTTCCCCCACCTTCTCCGCCCCTCTCGCCCACGACCGCGGATGAATCGCGCCCACTAGCCCCCGCGGCCGCTGCCCCATGTCCTCGTGAAATTTGGCCAACTCGGCCGCGAACTCCCACAGCCGAGTACATATAAATCCTCCCTGTGCTCCACCCTCATGTTCCCCTCAGTTGCCCATGCCTGCCGAGTACCCTAACCCCCTCTGCGCCGAGCTCCTGAACCACCACCGCGCTTCGCCAACTCAAGTCGCACGTCACCGTCACTACAGCCGTCGCTGACTATCGCAGTCGTGCTCGCTAGCTTCGCCGCACCCCGCTGCGTCCTGTTCCGCCGCCGGCCACCTTGGATTCCTGCCGGAACTCTATCCTCTCCGTCATCCCCTTTCGGTTAGCCTCTTCACCGGCAGTCAGCCGCGGATTTCCGTCGACCCACTCAGTCTTTTTCTCTCCTAACACGTTATACACCTTCGCCAGGTCCTCCTAAACCCCGTCCGCACCTCCGTCGTTGCTATGCGCCACCAGAACGCCATCGCCGTCGACTACCCGAACCTCGCCGCCGCTAAATCCCTCTGATCACCGTTGTTCGCCGCTCTCTGTCCATTGCCGTAGCTCGGTGAGCACTCAGCCGCATTCCTCACCTTCTCCGCTGCTTGCCGCTGCCCTCCATCGCGTCGATGGGGCTCGGTCCCGACTGGGTCTGAGCCGTCCGATCTGCCTCGGTAGATCAGGACCACTCGTGCGCCTGTGTCCGCGGTCGCACACGCATGGACTGCGTCCACCATGCGCCGCCCTCTCGCGCCACTGACCTATGGGTCCTGCCTATCGGCACCGGTTCCCCGTGGTCGCTGGTGCAATAAGCCTTTTTGATTGCGCAATAAATCGTTTTTCAATTAATTTGTATAATGAAATCATAGTAAAACTTCCAAAATTCATAACTAATTCATACGAGCTCCGATTAATCCCATCCAAATTTCATTAAATCTAGAAAAAAGCCAAGAATCCATTAAAAACACTTTCTGCCCCTGTTTCGGTGTCCATATGTATTGTTTTTAATTGTTTGTGCATTGTTTGCTATAGAAACCGACGCCGTCGACCCTCTAGTTTACTACGAAGTCGTTGCCGAATTCGCCGAGCCGGAGCAAGGCAAGTCGCATCGTTTCCTCAATCATTTTATACCCATTTATTGTAAATGATTTGTTTTAAATTAATAAACATGCATTATTTCATCATTTCATGTGGGAAGGGTGACCTATATACATGCAATTTTAATTGCTCTGACTTTATTCCACATGTATACCTTTGTAGCTGGGTAATAATATGACTAGAGACTATTGTTAGGATGCTTAGTCCTGCTTAGAAACCTTCAGCTCACATGGGGATTTAAATATTTTAAATTACTTTTATGGTTCGACTCAATGTCGGAAAATGGAACTTTGGATATGTTGATGTTAAATTACTAAAATTTGACCTAAATGGTGGGCTGTGGATGCATGGTTTTGTTGGTCGCACCCATGGCAATTAAGGACCAGTTCGCGAGACCCCCTTGTAAAATACTCATACATTTCGTAAGCCAGCGTGGGCAACGGCTAGGCTTGTAGCATCTCTTCTCCCTCTCCTAGGCACCATTGGTGAGAATGGGCGTGATGGAATTGGGTCAGCTTAGGGTTGGGTTGATCAGCTTCCGGATCTATTGTGGCACAAGGGGGGTAGCCTGACCGATGTGGGGTGTCCTATCGGCAGGTGCAATCTTAACGTGGTGTGGATGGTTAGGGAGAGATTGTGTGAACACGGGGTGTCCTATCACAGCCTCTCGCGGGGTGTCATGGTGATACGCCGGCACACGGGAATGTGTGTGGGGCTATGTCTTGTGGGTACAGTTGTACACCTCTGATCAAAGTAAATCTATTTGAATAGCCGTGTCCGCGGTTATGGGCGATTGGTCAAGACTCACCGTGATTAGTCCCATCATTATAATTGGACTTAAAATTGGCTACAGTGATAGGATGGATGGTTAGACATGGTTAACGTGGTGTAACGTTGATCACTAGAGGATTAAAGTTGTTAATTAATTAACCTTTTTACTGTTTGCGAAATTCTCTTGTTTACAACTGCTTTTACGCAAATAAACCCCTAGCCTATCCTTGTCTCCCGTGCATTGTGCATATTTACGGGTGTGATTTATTGAGTACTGTGGGTGGTACTCAGTCTTGCTCCCTTTTTCCCTCTCAGTGGTGGAGTACCTGTCCGACGAGAATCATCAAGAGGACTAGGCTGGCTCCGTTGTCAAGACGCCTGTGGAATGGAAGCCTTTGCTTGGCTAGCTGTAAATAAGCTTTATTTATCTTTACCGCTGCATTTATGTAAGACAATTTTATTCTATTTATAAGACACACTCTGTATGGCAACTTGGTATTGTGTACCCTGGCTTTTCTGGACAGAGATTTAATACACAGAAATGTTCAGAATTCTGGTTACGAATTTCTGGGCATTACACTCCTCTTCTTGTTGGTCGCGTAGTCAGCAAGCATCTTGACTTGAGGTTTGATTTCCTTTGGCGCCATGAAGACTTCGCGAAGAGACAAAAATCTTCCTGTATTGTCGTTCGACTAAGAGTCAGAGTCAGAAAATTGTAGTGGAGTGATGAAGACCCCAACTTCCCTGGATCCGAACTCAACTAGCTTTGAGCCGTATCCAAGTTGAATTCCGAGAGATCGGGGATGCTGCCTTAGGATGGAGCAGAAGACAGCTGTAGCGTTTACGAGGCTGCGTGAGGAATTAACGATCTCATCTCCCCTAGATCCGATCTCGATCGGCTCTAGGCCATGTTTGAGTTGAACACTAGGAAAGGGAGTTGTCTTAGGCCCTATAGGCCTTGGTTGTTGCCGAAGCAGATTGCCATAGACTGCCACAGCATTGCCGAGGCCAACCGGCGTGTGGTTGACCGAGTTTCCCTCTGATCGGTTTGCTTTCGACTCAGAGAGAGAGAGAGAGAGAGGGATTGCCAAAGGCGTTGGCGAGAAAGTCGAGATTCCAGAAGCAGAAGGCTTGCCTAGAAGTGAAGGTTAAGCCGATGACTTCAGTGGTTGGATCCATCCATCAAGCTTGTTGACAATGATCTCAGTGCTTCCCCCTACCTGGCGCACCAACTGTCGATTTGGACCTAAAGCTAGATGGATTCAAAAGACAAGAAGATTTAGACAGGTTCAGACCCTTGTTGTGAGGTAGTACCCTACTCCTGTTGTGGTGGATTGCTTTCGTTGTGTATATGTTTTTCTGCGGGGGGCTTTCTACCCCTCCTTATATAAGCAGAGGGATAAGGATTACATTGTAGGGAACTCAGTCGGATACGACCCTGGATTTCTTTATCTATATATAGAGTATTCGACTAGGATTATATCTCTTTCCTTATCATGCAAGGTAATATGGAGCCAAATTCTACTCTATCTTTAATCACTTGGATCGGCCCACCTCCTATCCGAGTGTCCATATTTGTCGGCGAAATGGGACTGGGGGTCCCACAGCCTGCGGGGACGCGTGGATCTCAGGCCACATCGGCCCCTCCGGGGGACATATCCTGCACGACCGGCGGCCGGCAGGGAGGCCGTGTCTCCCGCCGGTCGTCCGTGCCCGGATGCGTCGCCCGCGGCCCCGGGTGAGTGCCGCCCGGGAGCGCCGCCTCCGGCCCTGGGCGAGTGTTGCCCGGGAGCGGGCCACCCGGGAGCGCCTCCTCCGGCCCCGGGCGAGTGCCGCCCGGAAGCGCCGCCTCCGGCCCCGGGCGAGTGTTGCCCGGGAGCGGGCCGCCCGGGAGCGCCTCCTCCGGCCCCGGGCGAGTGCCGCCCGGAAGCGCCGCCTCCGGCCCCGGGCGAGTGCCGCCCGGGAGCGGGCCGCCCGGGAGCGCCTCCTCCGGCCCCGGGCGAGTGCCGCCCGGGAGCGCCGCCTCCGGCCCCGGGCGCGTGTCGCCCGTGCCCGGAGGCGCCGCCTCCGGGCGTGTGTGGCAACCAGGCGACCAGACCAGCCGCCCGCAGCACCCGATAGGGGCTCCTCCAGGCGTGGCGCAACAGGCGGCTGCTGGCATGCACGTGCTCCAGCCGCCCACAGCAGCAACAGCTCCGGCATGGGCGTCGTAGGCAGGCGTATGCACAGGAGAGCTCACCGGAAAAGCTCTCTCTCTGTATTCTGGCACTGTGGACTCCCCTAAATCTATAAAGGAGGATCCAAGCCACTAGGGAAAGCAGACTGAACCGAGGGATCTCCTCCTCCTTCCTCGACTCTGGCCGCGGCTGGAGCAGCGTCTAAGCACCTCTGGGTTCCCGGTGAGCTTCCGAGCTCCCGAAGTTCTCCTTGTAAACACCATATCACGTTCATCCACATCATAGCCAAACACACACAGGAGTAGGGTATTACGCTCCGGCGGCCCGAACCTGTATAAATCCTCGTGCCTCCCTTGTGCGTGCGGTTGATCATCTTTCCCGCGCGGTCACAAGGATCCGGACGGTCTGGACCCAATCAGGACGGTCCGGACCCTTCTGTCCTATCGCGCTTCGGACGGTCCGGTCCCGATCCGGACGGTCCAGACGTCACTCTTCCAGCTCGGGCCCCCTCTGTCCTGCCCGAGCGTTGATCCGTCTAACGCCGGCTTGCCTGAGAACTACTCCCCTGGCCGAATCTCAAAAGGGGGTCTACCGACTTCCCGCCGTCGAGGCTTTGTCCTTCGACAGCTGGCGCGCCAGGTAGGGGGAGTTTCCTTTTCAGGTGTTACACCGGCGACTCCAACATCGGCGTGCTTCATGGCAGGCGGCCATCATCATCAACGGGATTCCGACGACGAGTCCGGCGGCTTCACCCCGCCGGACAATGCTAGCCCTGTGCCTAGCTCACCGCGTTCCCCCACGTCTTCCTGGGGGCGCGCGGTGCGCGCAGCTCGGGCCGACTTCACCCAGTGGCGGCCTGGTCGAGCGGCCTCGGCACCTCCCCTTGCGGAGGGAGCCGGTAAGTGCCCGGCTGGGTCCGCCGCAGCCTCATTCGTGAGGCGTGAACAGGCGCGCCGCTCCACGGCGCGCCACCATCAAGACATCCAGCCGACGACGCCGCAGGAAGCCCTCCTGGCGGCGAAAGCTCTCCTGCGCCACCCCCCGGCTTCCACTGGGGGCAGCGGCCGGGAAAGGCGGTGGCTCGGCGAAGTCGCCGACCTCGTAGGTACGGCCCATCGCCTGATCACCGCCGGCAATCATGCAGGAGCTGGCGAGTCCTCGCGTTCCGCCTCGCGCCGGAACAAGAAGAAGCGCCAAAGGGCCAAGGCGGCCGCCGAGAGCTCCGCCTTAATTGCTGCAGGCAGCCCCCGGGGCGACATCGCCCACGAGGACGACGACGGCGGCGGTAAGCGGCAAAGGGCTGCACGTGCACCGCCACCGCCGGCAATGGCCCGGGGGTGGTGCGCCTTCCACCAGACGGACCGGCACGACCTTACGGAGTGCCGCGCCGTCCAGCGCTTGGCCAAACACCTCGAGGAGCGGCAGTAGGCCGAGCCCGGTCGGAGCCTGGCTCCCGGGCGCGCATACTTAGCCCCGGTCCGAGCCCTTGGCTCCCGGGCGCGCACATAGCCCTGGTCGGAGCATTGGCTCCCGGGTGCGTATCTTAGCCCCGGTCGCAGCCCTTGGCTCCCGGGTGCGTACTAAGCCCCGGTAGGAGCCTGGCTCCCGGGCGCGCGTATCTAGCCCCGGTCGGAGCTTAGCTCTCGGGTGCATACTTAGCCTCGGTTCGAGCCTGGCTCCCGAGTGCGTACTTAGGCCCGGTCGGAGCCCTTGGCTCCCGGGCGCGTAATTACCCCGGTCAGAGCCCTTGGCTCCCGGGCGCCTACTTCCTCCCGGTCGGAGCCATTGGCTCCCGGGCACGCGTATCTTAGCCCCGGTCGGAGCGTGGCTCCCAGGCGCGTACTTAGCCCCGGTCGGAGCTCTTGCCCCCCGGGTGCATATCTAGCCTCAGTCCGGGGCCCCCTGGGTCCCGGGCACATTTTCGAGCCGAGGCACGAATTCTCGAATCCGTGCCCCGGGCCTGACGCCGAGGTGCCGAACCAGGGCAGCCCTCGCCAAGGCGAGTGCGAGCCTAGGAACGCGACACCCAGAATAGGGCGCGATAGCCCGGACAGCACCGCCCCGGCGAGAATGCGTTCGGAAGGTCGTCTCACATCCCATATTCAAGCCCGGGCCCCCGGAACCCGGCGTGTATCAAACCGTATTTCAGTCATATCCGCATCATGGCCGGGGCCCCCGGGTCCCGAGCACATGCCTTTCCCCAGCCTCGAGGCTCACGAAGGAAGCGAGTCCGAGCTCCATTCCTAGGCACATCAAGCGTCTTCATGAATCTGTCTGTATAAACATCCTGTAAGTTGGGTAAACCCAGGCCAGCGCCGGACTTCCCCGGAAACTCAGTGTTGGCCGGGGCCCCATGTATATACATTTTGCATAAGCAATGTTTTTAATATCCTTCCCGGTCTCGTTCCTTTCATCGTTTCCCATGTGATGCGTTCATAAGCATGGGATGGGCAAGGGAACGAACCGGACGCTCTCACAGTTCCCTATGTGTAGAGTAGACCTTTCCCCGGCGGTCCTAGGGACGATTCATACCACACCAAGCAGGGCGCCCGGGGAGACCCCCTCTCTTCCTGGTGTACCGGGCCGAAGCCATTCTGTCGCCAGACCTCTCCCCCGGCTCTCGGGTACAGCGCCACATCGACACCAGGGCGTCCAGGGAGACTCCCTCTCTTCCTGGTGTACCGGGCCGAAGCCGTTCTGTCGCCAGACCTCTCCTCCGGCTCCCGGGTACAGTGCTGCATCGACGAACATCAAACACGACAAATATGCAGCTCGACAACCTCGACTCCCTTGAGGAACGAAGGTTCGGGCCCGATCACTTCAGGTTTGGGGTTCGAATCTCCGCCGTATTTTCGTACGGGTCGGAATGAAATCTTCCCCCCGTGGGAAGGCCCCTCCCTGATGATCGGAACTTCCCAACCGGGCTCAGTAAGCCTGGGAGCATCTTCATAAAAATTATCTGAAAGCGTATCCTGTAAGTGCCTCAAAACCTCAGCACTGGGCAGGCCCCATGTGTTTTTTGCCTTCCATAGTAATACTTTTATTATCGTTTCCGGGCTCGTGCCCTTATCCTTTCTCTATGTCGCGATCGTGATGATCTCCCCCCGGGGGCATAATCGGGTCGCGCCCCATGCGTGGCTGGGTGTTGCGCCTAAGCATCTGTTCCCTACCAGCGAGCTACCGTATCCCATCTGCTAAACCCCGGACATCGTCTAAGCCCCGGCTTGCGGTGTCCTGCACTGGTTGGCTTCGGGCTCGGTTTTTTCCGCTGCTAGGGGGCAGATTCCTTATGCGCAATCCTTTCCTCCGCTCAGTCGCGACCGCGAAGAGGCCCCTAGGAGGTGGTAGACGCAACGGCTCGCAGCATGGAATGGACAAGGGAGCGAGCCAAGTGCTCTCACAATTCATCATGTAGAGCCTGTCGTCGCGGCATCACTGTGCTCCCTAGGCGAACGGGGCCCGGGGGCACGGAGGACCCCCGGACCTGGAAAACGGAAGGGACCGAGCCTCCAGACTCAACCGCTCCGCAAGCCCCGCGCCCAGGTGCTCGCGGCCCCTTGTGGCCGGGCTCTCGGGGCAGGCGCCTACCCCAAGCCCCGGAAAGAGGGCTCGGGCGCTATAGGCGATTCACGGCGGAGGGGCTGCTGCTTCAGCGTTCCGGGGGCTGGCAAGGCTCCCGGGCCGGGATTGTGATTCCGGGGCCTTGCCGCCCTCTTCAAACGTCCAGATACATCACCTTATCCACCTTACATATTGCATCAATTGTATTCTCCCCCTGTTTGATCAGCCTAGGTTCCCGGGATGGGCTGCGGTGACCGACATGGCTAGTTCCTCCCCGGTCGCCGCCGTGGCGCCAGGGGCTACGTTGCCTGGCGAGCCCGGGCAGGGTCGGTTCCCGAGGGGCTTCCGGCGAATCAAAAGTGTCCTCGCGGCCTCGCCATGCCCGCTGGGCCACGGGCCCGGCGCGGAGAGCCCCTGGATCCGAAAGGCGGATGGGGGCCGAGCCTGCGAACTTTGTCGCTCCACAAGGCTCGCGCTCCGAAGAACCAGGTTCCCGGAGCGGGCGACCGTCGCATCCGCTGCCCCCGGGGACCGAGCTCCCGGGGATGACGGCCGCCCCCGGGCCCGGACAGGGGCCATGGGCCCGACGGCCGTTTCGCCGCCGCTGGACCTCGATGTGGATGACGCCCAGTACTCGGCGTCCCGGACACGAGGTCCGAAACCAGCAACGTCCGAACAACACAATAAACCAAGGTACGAAAATATAAACATAATCATATACATATACAAATGTCTCTCTTTGTACCAGACAGGCAAAAGCCAAGCGCAAGCACGAGCGAGGTCCTGATCGTACGGGGGGCGTCACCAAAGTACTTCTGACCGGACCCCGGGTGACGTCGGAAGGGGAGCACTCGGGGGCATGAAGGGCCCCCGGGCCCCGGAGGCGGCCGCGGATGGCATCAGAAGGAAACCAGCCTCTTCCTCGACCCCTTCGTCAAGCATCGGCTCTACAAGGCGCTCGCCGCGGTTGAGGAACCCTGCTTCCGGGGCAGCGGACTCGGCCACGACCTCCTCGCGAAACTCCTCGGCGACCTCCTCGCGAACCACCGCGACCTCCTCGGCAACCTCCTCGCGAAATACCGCGACCTCCTCGCGCACGGCGAACTCTCACCCCCGGGACGCGAGCCCGGCCTCCTGGGCCCGGACGCGTTCTTCCCAGGAGAGTGCTTCCTTCTCTCGCGCCTCCATCTCGGGCCAGGCACGGGAGAACTCATCGGCGGCGGATTTGGTGGCGGCCTCCAAGCGGACGGCGTGCCTCATTCCTGCCGCCGTCTCCGGCGAGCGGTCTCCACGAAGAACTCGCCGGCGACAGTACGGGCGGCAAGCTGCCGCATCACTACCGCGACCTCCTCGCGTGCAGCGAACGCACACCCCCGAGACGCGAACTCGGCTTCTTGGGCCCAGACGCTTTCTTCTCGGGAGGGTGTTTCCTTCTCTCGCGCCTCCATCTCGGACCAGGCTTCCTCAACACTCTATTCCATGTTTTCAAGCTACATAAATCCATGGCGAACCAAGCGGACCCAGCGTCCCCTCATTTCTTCAAGACATGGCCCCGTTCCTGCCCGGAGTGGTTCCGGCCGAGCAACAGGGCCAGGGGCCACTGTCCGGCGAAAATGGGACTGGGGGTCCCATAGCCTGCGGGGACGCGTGGATCTCCGGCCACATCGGCCCCTCCGGGGGACATATCCTGCACGACCGGCGGCCGGCAGGGAGGCCGTGTCTCCCGCCGGTCGTCCGTGCCCAGATGCGCCGCCTCCGGCCCCGGGCGAGTGTTGCCCGGGAGCGGGCCGCCCGGGAGCGCCTCCTCCGGCCCGGGGCGAGTGCCGCCCGGAAGCGCGCGCCTCCGGCCCCGGCGGTGCCGCCCGGGAGCGCCTCCTCTGGCCCCGGGCGAGTGCCGCCCGGGAGCGCCGCCTCCGGCCCCGGGCGCGTGTCGCCCGTGCCCGGAGGCGCCGCCTTCGGGCGTGTGTGGCAACCAGGAGACCAGACCAGCCGCCCGCAGCACCCGACAGGGGCTCCTCCAGGCGTGGCGCAACAGGCGGCTGCTGGCATGCACGTGCTCCAGCCGCCCACAGCAGCAACAGCTCCGGCATGGGTGTCGTAGGCAGGCGTATGCACAGGAGAGCTCACCGGAAAAGCTCTCTCTCTGTATTCTGGCACTGTGGACTCCCCTAAATCTATAAAGGAGGATCCAAGCCACCAAGGAAAGCAGACTGAACCGAGGGATCTCCTCCTCCTTCCTCGACTCTGGCTGCGGCTGGAGCAGCGTCTAAGCACCTCTGGGTTCCCGGTGAGCTTCCGAGCTCCCGAAGTTCTCCTTGTAAACACCATATCACGTTCATCCACATCATAGCCAAACACACACAGGAGTAGGGTATTACGCTCCGGCGGCCCGAACCTGTATAAATCCTCGTGCCTCCCTTGTGCGTGCGGTTGATCATCTTTCCCGCGCGGTCACAAGGATCCGGACAGTCCGGACCCAATCAGGACGGTCCGGACCCTTCTGTCCTATCGCGCTTCGGACGGTCCGGTCCCGATCCGGACGGTCCAGACGTCACTCTTCCAGCTCGGGCCCCCTCTGTCCTGCCCGAGCGTTGATCCGTCTAACGCCGGCTTGCCTGAGAACTACTCCCCTGGCCGAATCTCAAAAGGGGGTCTACCGACTTCCCGCCGTCGAGGCTTTGTCCTTCGACAATATTCGTCTTGCTTAAGGTACCCAAAGCCGATGGCTTCCACAGTACCAAAATATGAACATTTCTAGAGTATTTTGTCCTATCAATCACTCTCATTCAATTTCCTCACCATTTTGTGTAGTCACCCATTACTTATTGAAGGACGCTGTAGACTTTTCTTATTAAATTTTAACTTATACTAAATAATTTAGAAATGCTTATATTCTACAAAGGGAGGGAGTACGTAATACTATTTCGGAGCAGTATTGAATATTGTGTCATGTGGATGAAACGTTTCTTCTAGCCGTGTTTTAATTTAGAATTTTTTAAAAAATCAATTTTTTTTGGAAAATTTTCAAAATGGAATTTCAGTACCCCTGAAATGTTTACCCCATCCGGAATAGTGGACCCTGAGTCCCTGATGGACGTGACGAAAGATGATCCTCTCTGCAGGCTGTGCAAATGGTAGAATCAGCTCGATGAAGTTGCAGAAGTTGGAAGTAATCAGGTGACCAAATTAGTGGATCTTTCTTCAGCCAAGAGTGCCTGCGGCCTTAACGATGCAGGCGAGGTGCAGAGTCTTTTGAATCTAGCTCTCTCAAAGGAACACACGAAAACTTTGGCGCTGCAACTGCCAAAACCTTGTTTTCCTGGTTCTGATGTTACTATTTCTCAGAGCAACAACTCCAGAAATATGGCCAACAGCATTTCTTGTATTATTGTCGTCCTCATATGCAAAAATGTAACAATTGTCATTCGATATTTGAGGATATGATGAACCCGAAGGGAAACCTTAATGTAAATTCCAAATGGTAAATACAGTATATAGTTACCCTTCATGCTTTATGATCAGTTTATTGGTCAAGATGACAGTTCAGCGATCACAATCTTACTAGCATCACCATTCACCGCCTACTCCGTGCAAGCGTAACTAAAACGAAAAAACTCGAGCTCGCTAGCAAAGTCCATTCCGACTCGCGAGCCAGCAAGAGCTGCCTATAAAAGCAAGCGTTTCGCGCCATCTCCCACCTCGAAATCAAGCACGAGAGCTCCCAATCCAGCCATGAAAGCGATGATAGTACTGGCTCTCATCATGGGCCGCCGCGGCCTTGGGCAGCGCACACGCGCGCCGAGCAGTGTGGCTCGCAGGCTGGTGGCGCGCTGTGTCCGGACTGCCTCTGCTGCAGCCGCTTCGGCTGGTGCGGCTCCACGTCCGACTACTGCGGCGACGGCTGCCAGAGCCAGTGCGATGGCTGCGGAGGTGGCGGCGGCGGCGGCGGCGGCGGAGGAGGAGGTGGTGGCGGTGGCGGCGGCGGTGGAGGAGGCGGCGCTGTCGAGTCCATTGTGTCCAAGGAACTCTTCGAGCAGCTGCTGCTCCACCGCAACGACGCGGCGTGCCCCGCCAGCGGTTTCTACACCTACGACGCCTTCGTCACCGCCGCCGCCGCGTTCCCGGAGTTCGCCGCGACGGGGGACGACGACGAGACGCGCAAGCGGGAGGTCGCCGCGTTCCTCGCGCAGACCTCCCACGAGACCACGGGCGGGTGGGCCGACCGCGCCCGACGGCCCCTTCTCGTGGGGCTACTGCTTCAAGGAGGAGATCGGCCCCACCGCCGACTACTGCGTCCCCATCGCCGAGTGGCCGTGCGCGCCGGGCAAGAAGTACTTCGGCCGCGGCCCCATCCAGCTCTCCTAGTAAGCACCACGTCGAGGTTAGCTGTTTTTTTCACCATTATATAAAAGACGCACATGTACATACGCCACTACGCAGATACACCTCCCATGAGTACGTTTAAAGAAAATTTTATTTCTCAGCAGTAATGGATTGGTTTTGATTGATCAGCAACTACAACTACGGGCCGGCGGGAGAAGCCATCGGCGAGGACCTCCTGAACCAAACCCGGAGCTGGTGGCGACGGACCCGGTGGTGTCGTTCAAGACGGCGCTGTGGTTCTGGATGACGCCGCAGGCGCCGAAGCCGTCGTGCCACGACGTGATCACGGGGCAGTGGACGCCGACCTCGGCGGACAACGCGGCGGGGCGGGTGCCCGGCTACGGCGTGATCACCAACATCAACGGCGGGCTGGCGTGCGGGCACGGCCCCGACGACCGGGTGGCGAACCGGATCGGGTTCTACCAGCGCTACTGCGACGTGCTCGGCATCGGCTACGGGAGCAACCTCGACTGCTACGACCAGAGGCCGTTCAACAGCGGGTTGGCGGCGGCGCAGTGAATAGCTTCGCCGGCGGTAATAAAAGTGCTTTGCCACTCACTCTGCACGTCTCAATACGTACCCTCGTAGGCTCGTACTATGTATGCTACTATGAGTATGGAGTTTGGGTGGTAAGGCGTGTTGTAATCGGCCTGTAAGAGACCACGTGTGTCAGTCCAGAATAAATAAACGGGTAATGAAGTTCTTTTGACCATGCAGAAATTTGCATTCTCAAATTTGCTCCTCTTTACTTGAGAGAGAAGATGTGCTTGGAATTTATCATATGAGCAAAATAACCAAAGTCCACTAGTACCAAAGTAATTGGACTGACTCTGTGAGTGGCGTATCAGGTTCTGAACTATCCATATCTCCTTTAGCACACAAGAAGGAAACAGTGTTTCCTCTCCCAGCTTATAGAACTTGCGCTATAGCTCCTTTTCCCATAATCTGCTGCTCTATGGCCCAAAGGAGATCAGAGAATTTTACACATGAGTGCACTATCTGATTCCCTGCATGCAGTTTATCCAAGACCTGCAGTTCAGTTTGACATGCACCTACCAGGCTACCATTATTCCTGTTCAGTCAGTTCATCATTTCAGGCAACAAAGTAGATGGACATGCCATGCATTTGGCATCTTTGAAACCCATCAAACAGAACTATATAAACGTCATATCAATTGAGGTGGTAAAAATCTGAAAAAATAATATCATAAGAATTTTTCTTCCAGAATTTAACCTTTCACTCAATTTTTTACAACCTTATGGATGTTACTGAAGTTCCTCAACATTACTAGTAATGCTTTAGGCAATCTTCTAAACAATTCTTTGGCCCAAACAGGATTAAAAAATAAAGCGCAAGTCTTCGTTAAGCATCTTTTATTCATATCCCACAAACAAACAACAGATGTACATGCACATCCATATGAACCTGAACAATATATCTGAACAAAAGAGAAGGGCAAATTGTGCCAATCTCGCAATCTGCAAGAGGATGCAAGAGAGCACTCATTAATTGCAATCAGCTCACCAGGTTTCTCAATGTTCGCATTCGCCGGCATGAGGAGGCTGAGACTACCCATTCCCCTTGTCCAACATGAAGAGCAGCCACAGCATTGCGAACACCGGCGAGGGGCATGCACGCCGACGGCGAAGGCGCCGCTGCATACATCCGGCCTAATTGATTGCTACGTCAGAGACGATCTCGGTGACGACGGCGCTCAGTTTCGAGGCGGGCTGGCGATGCACCGGCAAGTGCCGGTGTCCCGCCGTGTCGCTGCCGCGCCGGAGAAGCATGGCGTGTGCGGACGCTCGGCGAAGGTCGCGGCGGTTTATCGTCGCATATCATATTATTGATTAGCGGATTTGGTAAATAACTTTCGACAGATTTTTGAGGAGCAAATCTGTTGATTTTTGAATTGGCACTAGGGCAATCGCGCGATCTCGATCACATGCATGCCTACTCCTTACATGAGCTACGAACACTTCGTGTATTTATGTACCACTTATACCCTATTTATACTATAATTATATACAAGTTATATTGTAATTGTATTGTAGTTATATTAACAAATTTTTTGAGGGATTTTTCTATTTATAACTATTGGCTCTTGGGCTTTGTTGGGGTAAGTAACATGTAAGTTTGCATTGTTTGTAATTGTATTGTAGTTATATTTGATAAATAATTTTTGGAGGGATTTTTTTCTTACATTTGATAGATTTTAGAGGGATTTTTCCTATTTTATACTATAGAGATTACTATGTAAGTTACATTGTAATTATATTTTTAAAATCCTAGTTAGTCCCACTGGGCGAACGATTAAGTTTTGCAAAAGAGGGAGCTGATTTTCGTTCAATTATCCATTATGCCCCTCCAAGAATTGGATCGATAGCAACGGTAGCGATCCTACCTTGATCATTTTTGAACCATTCGATTACACATGAACGGTCATCTTATAAGCGAGGGATGTTTTGCCTAAAAACCCTTCACTAAATCAAAGTATCGTGGACCTCCCGGGCTAATTGCATGGTAGCGATCCTACCCGCGCCATCTTCCACCGTCCAATAACGTTAAGCGGCCCAGATCACCTTTGCGCAAAGCGAAGGGTAAATTTTCCACAGGAGCCCTACAAATTATCCATATTTTCCGGGGTCACAGGATGCTCCACCGGCCGCCACCGCGGACACCGACGAGCCGCCGCGTCGCGCTCGTAGCGAGGCCGCAGCGAAGGATCCCGGAGCTCCACTCCATCCTCCCGACGCCGCCGCGCCTCTCATTCCTGCTCCTTCCACAGGCTTACATGCACTCTCGATTGGTCCTGCCTGCATGGCGACAAGAAGATAAGCCCGAGATTGATTTTGTCAGAGGCGGCGTCAGCAACCAGTGGCCAGCCGCCGTGCCGCCGGTTACAGTTTCCACGATCCAGCCGATGTGGATTTGGCTCCAGGCTGTCTTTCCCTGAGACCTGCAATTCATCACCAATAGAGTGTGCAGCATTACTGTAAATTCCTGCATTACTAAGGACCTGCAGGTTGCAGTTCAGTTAAACCACGCAATTACAGGATATCACTGATACCAGGATAACAATGATGTTCAGTTCATCATTTCAGATGAGGGCATAGATGGGAATGCAGATTGACAACTTTAGAGCCATCAGAGTGAGGATAAGCCTGAGATCAACTAAGCTGTCAGTTCTGAAAATATGTAAGACTTTCGTGCCAATGTGAATTCCTGAACTCGATTTTTAGCATCTTTCTGACTCTACTGAAAAGTCATCAATAAACCGACCTCTGTAACATATTAAGAAATGACGTTATAAACACCCTGGTTACATATATAATAGAACAACAGTTTTAAGACTTAAGAAGCAGTTTCATAATCAGTTTGAGTTATCGTGGGATCTGACAGATGCTAATTTTTTTTTTCTTTTCAGATCAGATATTGGTTGCATAATTATATTCATTTTGCAGGATGCTATTTTCCTGCTGGAGAGATTCTACTCTCTACCTGATCAAGAAGATCTCTTACTTCGATCTGCGTCACTTCATCTTGATCTTCCTATCGGATTATGCACAAGCGTGTTGCAGCTGATTGGAAAAAGATGTTTAGTACCATGCTTAAGCCATACCAAATTCAATTGTTAGTAACACAAAGTAAACAATCATGTTAAAGACAGAGGCAGCACAATTATTTTTCCTACCTACAAATAAACAACCACATCAAAGAGAAAAGTGTGTGAATTTCATATCTATCATACAAAGAGATAGATTGTGTCGGCATATAGATCCTGGGTAGTTTTAACGCAGTCTTTCCGACGAATCAAACCAGAGCATGGCTCGATCTGGCTTATTGCCCCGGGATCCATGTGACTTCGAATCCGCGAAAACAAGATGGTTGTTTTCACTACTATTCTATATCTTCATCTAGATTAATTCATGCCCTGTGGATTAGGTCATGCATTCATGAATCAGAGGCTTTAATGAAACCGAGCAGATGTATCATGCTGGAGATGAAAACGAGCAGCTCACCCTCGTGCAGCCCGAAAGACAGTGTACTGTGTACCCTTGTTAGCTATCTAGTAGCTAGAGTTGCCTAGCTCCAGATTGATGAAATGTCCATCGATCTAGTCACCCGGGCGCAATAAAGATCATGCATGTCCGATTTTACACAAGATGCGAGCACACTCTTCTGTCCATGGATGCCATGACCTCTATATAAGACGGCCATGCAGTTCGTGGCTTCATCAGTCACCAGCTACTTAGCCAACACACCTGAAAGTCAAGATTCTTCAAGAGAAGGACTGAAAAATAAGCATCTGGTCATGATCGCAAGCAAGGGCCTGCAAACCTGGTGGCCATGAAAGCCCTGGCGCATGGCCGTGCTGGCCCCTCGCCTACGCCACGGCGACGGCGCGCGCGCGAGCAGTGCGGCAGGCAGGCCGGGCGGGCGACTGTGTCCCC
The DNA here is from genome assembly GCA_003991445.1 of Oryza meyeriana var. granulata. Taxonomy (NCBI): domain Eukaryota; kingdom Viridiplantae; phylum Streptophyta; class Magnoliopsida; order Poales; family Poaceae; genus Oryza; species Oryza meyeriana. The sequence goes on along the minus strand of RYFJ01000670.1, from coordinate 132,578 downwards.
AACACCTCTGCTGCAGCAAGTGGGGATGGTGGGCCTCGGCGGGACTACTGCAACGACGCTGCCAGAGCCAGTGCGGCGGGTTCCGCACGTCGTGCTCGCGCAGGGCGGTGGCGCGCGGCCGCGCCGGCGTGGCTCCGTCGTGACGCCGGACCTGTTCGAGCGCCATGCTGCCCCCGCGACGATGCGCGGCGTGCCCGCCCGCGGATTTACAGCTACCGCGCCTTTTGTCGCCGCGGCCGCCGCGTTCCCGGCGTTCGCCACCACGGGCGGGGCCGACACACGCAAGAGGGAGGTCGCCGCGTTCCTGGCGCAGACTTCCCACGCGACCTCTGGTACGCACACGTAACAGTATTTGCCACGCTGAAACTCACGTACATAACTATACGTATAAACATACCAGAAGTCTTTATATACGAGTACGCATGTGTACGTGCCTGCAGGTGGGCCCTACTCGTGGGGCTACTGCTACAAGGAGGTGAAGGGTGCCACGTCGGACTTCTGCGTGCCGAACGCGCGCTGGCCGTGTGCGCCCGGCAAGGCGTACCACGCACGCGGACCCATGCAAATCGCATAGTAAGAGAACTCAAATTAAAGGAACAAAAGAAACAAGTTCCATAACAACAAAACCTTACAAACATCAAGAACCTAAACAATCGCAACATGTGATGAGATTTTTCATCCATGAACATTCAATTTCAAAGCTTGGATTTGATTCGACCTCAAATGATAAAACTATTTCTTGAATCTAAAATTCAAATTTCAATTTCAAGCAACTAAACAACTACGGGCAGCCGCGAGTGCGATCGGGGCGGACCTGCTGGGCAAAACCGTGAGCTGGTGGACGACGGACCGACGGTGGCGTTCAAGACGGCGCTGTGGCTGTGGAGACCCCGCGGTTCGCCGACGCAGCCGTCGCCCCACGCAGTCGTCACGGGGCAGTGGACTCCGACCTCCGAAGACCGCGCGGCTGGCCGCGCCCAAGGCTACGGGCTCACCACCAACATCCTCACCGGTGGCTCCAGTGCTCCGGCGGCAACGGCGGCGCTGACCGGGTCGCGTTCTACAGGCGTTACTGCGACGTGCTCGGCGTCAGCTACGGGCCCAACCTGGACTGCTACGGTCAGGCGCCGTTCGACGGGGACATCATGTCGTCGGCGGCGGCGAAGTAGACGTGTGTAAACTGCAGTGCCGCCCGAATAAAATTGCGCGTATCGCAACGCTTATGCTGCAGCCGGAGTGAGTGAGTTGCTACATATATTCGGTTTGGGCGAGGATCTTCATGGATCTGTGAAAGCCCTTATGTAACTACATGGTCAAGTTAATGAATAAAGTAGTATTGATCTTCTCGAATATGGAATTATGCGATGCACCACAACGGTTAGGAAAGAGGCGACAAATTTAAGCAATGTCTGTGACAACAGCGTATGCATATCTCTCGTGCGCCTGCGGCGATGGCTTCTCTCCTACCGATGATGGGAATTTTCACCAGGATTATATATTCAACCCATACAAACGCTATATCACGGTGGAACGCACAAGACACAAAGAAAATTTCCCGGCGAGTCACAACTGTCGCCGTCCTTCTTCTCACCGTAAAGATACTCTAATACTGATATAGTAAGTGGGTGTGTACTGCAGTGCCGTGTCGATCGACGTTCACATGCACTTCGATGTCAACTCGCTGCTACCGTATCAGCGTCGACCAGAGAGGACTTGAGATGCCGATTCAAGACGTTTTCGTCGACACTTGGGATTGGTCAAGTGAGTTTGAGGTACTCGAGTGCAAGGAATTACACATCAGCTAGGATGATTCGAGAGTGGCTCGCAGCTCTGGGCTGCGCCATGTGGCGTCACCGTTGGCGAACCGCATCGTGGCCGTCAATCGATTGGGACGGCACCATCGCTGTTCCAGTTGCCGAAGAGTTGGCCATGAGGTCTGTTGCCATGGGTGAGTGGAATGGCAGACTGCACGTCATATTCCTCTGCTCTCGAAGGACTTGCCAGTGTACGCTCTTGGCAAGCCTCGAGCAAGACGACGCAGATTGGGTTCGCTGGGAGCTGGTCACCCACCGCTACATGCACGGTGATCTGTGGAGGGCATATCGTCATTTGCAGTACACAGGCAGTACGATCCGCAGGGTGCTCGGCGTGGCTATCGGATTCCGTCGTAGCGGGCTCGTCCGCATCGACGTCAAGAAAGGACACATTGATTCTATTGCTGAGCTCTCTGGCTTATACCGATGCCGGAGTTCTGTCATGTTCATCCCTCGTCTCGGGCCAGTTCAACTCGTACGTTCATGTAGAAACCATATGTTATTTTGGTGCTTACGTGGTGAAAAATTAGGAAAAGAAAATTAAATGTGTGTTAACAGCAAACACTCCAAAAACAAACCGCTAAACATGGATGCAGATTATGATGTCTGTGCTCGTCTATTTGTGTGCAGTAAGGATCAATGTTTAAGCAGCAATAGATTAAGACAAGACTTAGGAGGAGTAGAGATTCCGAATGATTGAGATGCCAGGTGATAAAATTAGAGTGTACACGGTGGACGAACATCGTACGAGGAGATTGTCCGTATTTTTGGTGGCACGTGTCAAGCATGCAAAGAAAAACCATCAAAGAAGAATTAAAGAAGAAAAGAAAAAGGGCATGGACTGATTGCGGCATAAACTGCTGCTGCTGTCGGACACTGTATTGGAAGCATGCAGCAAGCAGCAGGCCGGCAGGCTGTGTTGGCAGCACAGCCGAGGCGAGGGGTGGCCCAGCAGAGGCAACAGGCAGGCGGCCCATGCTCACGGAAGAGTGGCCGGCCCAGGCTGGTGACACGGCAGGCGGCAGCTGTGCAACACGTGCAGGCCGGGGACATTGGAGCCAGGTGCCAGGCTGGCAGAGGCAAGCGGTCCAGGCGGGGGCCACGAGGCCAACGGACACTTGGCGCCCTCTGGTTTGTACCACAGGGGGTTTGGCTTGGAGGGTTGATGTGGCATAATCTGAGGCATTTGAAAGAAGATCCATGGCTGCTGTTAGGGCTGAGTAGGGGCTAAGTTTCTGAGGGGTTTTGGACCTTTCCTCATGGGGGCTAACCAGCCTAGTTTATGGCTATAAATATCAAAAAGAGAGGCAAGCTTAGGGTTTAGATTTACACCTTCCCATTAGCTTAGTGTCTTTTTATAATTTAAATTTTTGCCAAAAGTAATTTAAATTAATTTGTGCTATAAATAGAGGACAAGTTAGGGTGATGTGAAGAGCATTTTTTTATTTTTATAAATATATTTTAAAAATATTTACAAAACTATACTTTAGTTTTAAAAATTTATAAATCCTTATTAACCCCAAGCCTTCTCCCAAGAACCGTTTTAGATTGACGTGAACCGAACGATCGTCCCGGTCGTCACAGTCGGCGTTGTTGGACCGCCTGCCTTTTGCAGGCGGCACCACTTGCCCTCTATAGGAGGGAGGCAAAGGTGCCGCCTACAAAAGAGGCGGCGCCGGGTGGCCGCCATTTTGCAGGTGACACCCTTGCCGTCCTCCTAGAGGGCAGTTTTTTCCCGGCCAGGGGGCCGCCTGCAAAAGTAGCGGCCTCGCGGGTCCACCATTTTGCAAGCGGCCCCCTTGCCGCCCTCTAGGAGGGCGATTTTTGCTCGGCCAGGGGGCTGCCCGCATAAATGACGGCCGCCTGACCGTTTGGACAGGGTGCTGCTTGCAAAAGTGGTAAAAAAGCCTTCTAACAGGGCGATTTTTTGGTGGCTCGGTATAAAACCCCCTTCTAGCCTCTGAAAAATTCATAAAAATACTAGAAAAAAGAAGAGAGAGCTGAGAGGGGAGACGAAGGAAAACGGCGAAGCCCTGCTAGTTTGCGGATTCGTCTGTAGGTAAAACCTTATGTCCTTTTGCAATTTACATTTGTATTCATGAAGTGATGTAGTATGTGTAGTATTGTGCTAGTTACGTGTAGTGTACGATATGAAAATAAGTTGTTATATTCGTAGATCTGTAGTTTTTTAGGTCAACCTATTAGACGACGTAATTTTTGTAGAGATGGTGGTTATAAAAAGTCGATTACACGGTATTAGATCTGACGAGTATGTTGGTACTTAGTTTAACTCTATTTTTTCGTCAACAGATATGTCAAATAAGGTGGTTTTTAGTTATTTTATGGGTAAGAAAATGTTAGGTATGGTACACAGGGTGTAGATCTATCGGAGTTCAGTTCAACGGCTAAGGGCATTGATAGCCGACTGAGAGAAGTTTCGGGTCAGTGTACAACTGGTTAATGCGAGGCTTTTGAGTCGACCCCCAGATCAACACAATAACCATGTATGTTATAGTGAGTTGTGCAGCTCAAGGTTTTTTTTGGGAACTTATGCCGATGGATTGCATTGCCACTTGAAGATGGTACGTGGAGAATGGATTTCAACGTGGTTGGCCATTTGACATACTTATGTCGGTGTACGAGAAGGATAACACCGTTGCAATGGCTGCGCAAGATGATGAGGGTCCAAGTGTGATGGGAGATGATGCCGGAACAATGGAGGAAAACGAAGGAGAGCATAAAGAAGATAGGCAGCCAACAGGTGTGGCAGACGAGGGAGAGCTAATCGACACCATCGTTAAGGAAATGGATAGGAAAGATGCTGTCGGCAAAACGGGACTGGGGTACCCACAGTCACCGGGGACGCGTGGGTCTTCGGCCACGACAGTTCCCCGGGGCCACATCCTGCACGACTGACGACCGGCTGCGACCGTGTCTCCCGCACGGTGTCCGGGCCTAGGGCGCGCCTCCCCGCGCCCGGATACGCCGCCCCCGGCCCCGAGTCTGCCTCTCCGTGCCCGGGGGCACCGCCCCCAGACCCGGGGGACAGGCGACGGGGCGCGCCGCGCCCCGCCGCCCGGTCGGACGCGCGTGGATCCTCAAGACGGCCCCCCGTGGGCCTGCTCCCTGCACAGTCCGAGACACCGCGACGTGCACTGACACTTCTCAACAGGGTGCGCTGCTGTAGCCGTACACAGCGGCCCGGCAAAGACCCGACCAGGCCAGCCGCCCGCAGGGTGCGACCGGGCGACCCGGCGTGCCTCCCGCACGGCTCAGCAAGCGGGCGTGGGCGACTAGACGTCCCTCCGGCGCGGCGCGGCAGGCGGCGGCGTGCGTACGAGCGGCAGGGCAGATGACAGAGCTTCCTCTCCCTCTTCATGTATTGGCACTGTGGACTCCCCTCACCTATAAAGGAGGATCCATGCCTCTCTCTCTCGGCAGACAGAGTTCGGGCCTCAGGTCACCCAGGCAGCTCTTGCTCCTGGCTCTCTCTCTCTCTCGAAGTCTCAAGCCCCCGGGCTAGCTTCCGAGCTCCCCGCAGGGTCCATTTGTAACCGCAATCCCACATTCATCTACCACAGATAGCCAACCACACACACAGGAGTAGGGTATTACGCTCCGGCGGCCCGAACCTGTATAAATCCTCGTGCCTCCCTTGTGCGTGCCGTTCATCATCTTTCCCGCGCGGTCACAAGGATCTGGACGGTCCGGACCCAATCAGGACGGTCCGGACCCTTCTGTCCTATCGCGCTTCGGACGGTCCGGTCCCGATCCGGACGGTCCGGACGTCACTCTTCCAGCTCGGGCCCCCTCTGTCCTGCCCGAGCGTTGATCCGTCTAACGCCGGCTTGCCTGAAAACTACTCCCCTGGCCGAATCTCAAAGGGGGGTCTCCTGACTTCCCGCCGTCGAGTTCCATCCTCCGACAGCTGGCGCGCCAGGTAGGGGGAGTTTCCTTTTCAGGTGACACGCCGACGTCCCCAAGACCAGCGCACTCCATGGTAGGAGGCCACCGTCCGCGGGACTCTGACCAGGAGTCCGACGGCTTTACCCCGCCGGGTGGCGTAAGCCCGGTGGTAAGCCCACTGCGCTCCCCGTCTTCCAGGAGATGCGCCGCGCAAACCAGGCGGGCTGAGCTCGCTCCTCGGCGGCCTGGCAGTGCGGCGTCGGCCCTTTCTCTCTCGGAAGGAACCGGCAAGTGCCCCGCCGGGTCTGCCACGGCCTCATCCTTGAGGCGCGAGCGGAGGCGCCGCTCCACGGCGCGCCGCAACCTCGACTTCCAGCCAGCATCGCCACAGGGAGCTCTCCTGGCGGCGGAAGCCCTCCTGCGCCACCCCCCGGCGTTTAACGGGAGCGGGGGCCGGGAGAGGCGCTGGCTCAACGAAGTCACCGACCTCGTAGGCGCGACCCATCGCCAGGTCGTTGCCCACAGCAGCGCAGGGGCCAGGAGTGCCGACCGCGCGACGTCTAGCGCGGGCCGGCCCCCCGCCCCGAGTCAAAGCAGAGCTCGGAGCACGGCGCAACACGTCACGACTCCGGCAGACAGCAGCCACGGCGACCTCCGTGACCGGCTGAACCGGGGGCGGTCCGATGAGGACGCCCGGGTCACCATGGAGCGACAGCGCGAGCGGTGGGCGGACGCCGCCACGCGTTCTGAGGTCCAGGCCTCCAGCTCCAACCTCCTGACGGGAAACCGTCATCTGTTACCCGAGCCCGCCCTGTACGGCTCGGGTTGCCTGGCGCTCTCCCCAGGCCTCCGGCAGGTTCGCTGGCCGGACAGGTTCCGACCCAGCTTGCCGGAGAAGTATGACGGCTCCGTGGATCCCACGGAGTTCCTGCAAATATACACTACTGCCATCCGGGCGGCCGGTGGCGATGATCGAGTGATGGCGAACTACTTCCCCGTCGCTCTCAAGGCCCAGGCGCGCTCCTGGGTGATGAACCTCCCCGAGGGATCAGTCTACTCGTGGGAGGACCTCTGCCACCAGTTCGTGGCCAACTTCCAGGGCACCTTTCCGCGCCCTGGGACCGAGGCGGACCTCCATGCCCTACGCCAGGGCAGGGACGAGACGCTGAGGCACTTCCTACAGCGCTTCAGCCAGGTTCGCAATACCATCTCCCACATCGCTCCTCACGCGGTCATCCATGCCTTTCGCTCGGGTGTGCGCGACAGGCGCATGCTCGAAAAGATGGGCACCCGCGACATCCAGACTACGGCTGAGCTCTTCAAGCTCGCCGATCTCTGCGCCCGCAAGGAGGAGGCCCGGGCGTGGAACGAGCCACGCCCCGGGCCCCTGACGAGGACCCCGTAGAATACGGCGAGTCCTCGCGCTCCGTGGCGCGTCGGGACAGGAGGAAGCGACAGAAGGAGAAGGCGGCCGCCGACGGCTTCGCCTTGGCTGTTGCGGGCGCCCCACGGTCCGACGATGTCCGCGGGGACAACATCACCCGCGAGCGGCCAAGGGCCGCATGCGCGCCACCTTCGACGGCAGCGGCCCAGAAGTGGTGCGCCGTCCACGAGACGGATTCGCACGATCTCACGGAGTGCCGCGCCGTCCAGAGCTTGGCCAAGCAGGTCAAGTACTTCCGGCAGGAGCCTTAGCAAGCCAAGCCCAGTTCGGACGGTCCGGCCCCGGCTCGGACGGTCCGAACGCGCGGTTTGGGATGTCCGATCCCTGGCCGGACGGTCTGGCTGAGGGCAACGGACAGGACGACCAACGTCCCAGCTCAGGGAAGCCCGAACCTAGGCCGCCTTGCCAAAACGAGTGCGAGCCGCGGACGTGGCACCCGGGACAGCCAAGCCGGAGAGATCATCCCGATTCGCCCCACCTTCCCGGGAAGCCTCGACTGTAACGCTTCTGGTCCTTTGGTTGGCTTTTGATTCAATGAAAATCTCTCCTCTCCTCCTTTATTAGAGGAAGTCTTCCCCTTTCCTTTGTCATAGGGTACGACTGCCCGGACTCCATCGGACGCGATGGTGAGTCCGGGCGGTCCGTCCCGAATCAGTCCGGGGCCTCCGGGCCCCGAGCGCACATAGGGTACGACTGCCCGGACTCCATCGGACGCGATGGTGAGTCCGGGCGGTCCGTCCCGAATCAGTCCGGGGCCTCCGGGCCCCGAACGCACATAGGGTACGACTGCCCGGACTCCATCGGACGCGATGGTGAGTCCGGGCGGTCCGTCCCGAATCAGTCCGGGGCCTCCGGGCCCCGAACGCACATAGGGTACGACTGCCCGGACTCCATCGGACGCGATGGTGAGTCCGGGCGGTCCGTCCCGAATCAGTCCGGGGCCTCCGGCTCCCGGTGTAATAATCCGGACCACGCCGCCCAGTCGAGCGCGAGTCCGGGCAGACCGTTCCCGGTCGAGGATCTCCTCCCGGTGTCAAGAGCTCGCACCCTCGCAAGGGAAGCTGAGCCCGAAAACGGCCCCTAACGGGCTAGAACCAAAGAGCATCCTCGCTGCAGCGAGGCTCGTGCCCGCTCCCCGCGCCGTGGCCTCAGGTCATGACACGCGGGTCGATGGTTGGGCACGCACCAATAATACTCCGCAGGCAGCAAGTGTGGCGCCCGTCGTAGAGCGCCCCTCGCCCGGCAAACATATGGCCTGGACTCACCTCCCGGGCCTGACTCTGAGGAAGCCCGACCCGGGGCAGCATCGCCTCGGCAAGGGCGGGTCCGGGGAAGCCGTCCCAATATGGTCCATGTTCATACCCGGGCCTCCGTGCCTGGGCACGTAACGACCATACGTATCAAGTCGCATTACCGCCTGGGGCCCTGTGTCCTGGGCACATATTTGAACCGAGGCTCGGATTCCCGAATCCGCGCCCCGGGCCTGACACCGAGGAGCCGAACCAGGGCGGCATCGCCAAGGCGAGCGCAAGCCTAGGAACGCGACACCCGGAATAGGGCGCGATAGCCCGGATAGCACCGCCCCGGCGAGGATGCTTCCGGAAGGTCGTTTCACATCCCATATTCAAGCCCGGGCCCCCGGAACCCGGCTTATATCAAAACCGCATTTCAGTCCGGGGCCCCCAGGGTCCCGGACACATATCCGCACGACAACCGGGGCCTCCGGGTCCCAAGCGCACGCCGGACTCAGGCCCGCGAGGGAAGCGTGCCCGAGCTCCATTCCCGGAACAACACAATGAACCAAGGTACGAAAAATATAAACATAATCATATACGTATACAAATGTCTCTCTTTGTACAAGACAGGCAAAACCGGAGCGCAAGCGCGAGCGAGGCCCGGAGACGCCGTCGCACGGGGAGAGGTCGCTGACCTCCTTCTGACCGGACCCCGCACGACGACAGAAGAAGGGCGCTCGGGGGCATGGAGGGCCCCCGGGCCCCGAAGGCGCCCGCGCATGGCGTCAGAAGGAAACTGGCGTCTTCCTCAACCTCTTCGTCAGGCATCAGCTCTACGAGATGGTCGCCGCGGTCGAAGAATCCTGCCTCCGAGGCAGCGGACTCGGCCACGGCCTCCCATGCTTCCTCGCGAACCACCGCGACCACCTCGCGAAATACCGTGACTTCCTCGCCCACAGCGAACTCACACCCCCGGGACGCGAGCCCGGCCTCTTCGGCCCGAACGCGTTCTCCCCGGGAGAGTGTTTCCTACTCCCACGCCTCCATCTCGGGCCGGGCGCAGGAAAACTCATCGGCGGCGCCCGCCAATCGGACGACGCACCCCTCTGCTGCTGCGGCCTCCGGCCGGCGGTCGCCACGAAGAACTCATTGTCCCCGGCCTTCCTCAACACTTCGTTCCATATTTTCAGCTCGGGTCCCGGGTACGTATCGCATCTAAATCAACAAATCGTCAAGCTACGTCAGTACATGACGAACCAGGCGGACCCAGCGTCCCCTCGTTTCTTCAAGACATGGCCCTGTTCCTGCCCGGAGTTGTTCCCGGTCGAGCAACAGGGCCAGGGGCCACTGTCGGCAAAACGGGACTGGGGTACCCACAGTCACCGGGGACGCGTGGGTCTTCGGCCACGACAGTTCCCCGGGGCCACATCCTGCACGACTGACGACCGGCTGCGACCATGTCTCCCGCACGGTGTCCGGGCCTAGGGCGCGCCTCCCCGCGCCCGGATACGCCGCCCCCGGCCCCGAGTCTGCCTCTCCGTGCCCGGGGGCACCGCCCCCAGACCCGGGGGACAGGCGACGGGGCGCGCCGAGCCCCGCCGCCCGGTCGGACGCGCGTGGATCCTCAAGACGGCCCCCCGTGGGCCTGCTCCCTGCACAGTCCGAGACACCGCGACGTGCACTGACACTTCTCAACAGGGTGCGCTGCTGTAGCCGTACACAGCGGCCCGGCAAAGACCCGACCAGGCCAGCCACCCGCAAGGTGCGACCGGGCGACCCGGCGTGCCTCCCGCACGGCTCAGCAAGCGGGCGTGGGCGACTAGACATCCCTCCGGCGTGGCGCGGCAGGCGGCGGCGTGCGTACGAGCGGCAGGGCAGATGACAGAGCTTCCTCTCCCTCTTCATGTATTGGCACTGTGGACTCCCCTCACCTATAAAGGAGGATCCATGCCTCTCTCTCTCGGCAGACAGAGTTCGGGCCTCAGGTCACCCAGGCAGCTCTTGCTCCTGGCTCTCTCTCTCTCTCGAAGTCTCAAGCCCCCGGGCTAGCTTCCGAGCTCCCCGCAGGGTCCATTTGTAACCGCAATCCCACATTCATCTACCACAGATAGCCAACCACACACACAGGAGTAGGGTATTACGCTCCGGCGGCCCGAACCTGTATAAATCCTCGTGCCTCCCTTGTGCGTGCCGTTCATCATCTTTCCCGCGCGGTCACAAGGATCCGGACGGTCCGGACCCAATCAGGACGGTCCGGACCCTTCTGTCCTATCGCGCTTCGGACGGTCCGGTCCCGATCCGGACGGTCCGGACGTCACTCTTCCAGCTCGGGCCCCCTCTGTCCTGCCCGAGCGTTGATCCGTCTAACGCCGGCTTGCCTGAAAACTACTCCCCTGGCCGAATCTCAAAGGGGGGTCTCCTGACTTCCCGCCGTCGAGTTTCCATCCTCCGACAGATGCTAATAACGAACATACAGAGGATGATGAATCGTCCGATGAGGATAATATAATGCCTGCAGAATGGACCAATAAGGACTTCTCCGGACTTGTTATCTCCGAGCGACATCATGTGCTATGGGAGTATAAGGAGAACGAGATCATCTAGGGGGCTAAGTATGTATACATAGAGGATTTGAAGGAGGCAGTGAAGTAATGGGCGCTGTCACTTCAGAGGGAGTTTTGGGTCGTGAAGTCAAGCAAGTCCGTGTATGAAGTGAAGTGCGTGAAGGATGGGTGTCCATGGCAGGTGCACGCGTTCAAGAGTAAATGGAAGGATTATTGGCAAGTGTCGATCATAACCGAGCATTCTTGTCCGGGTTGAGAAATACCATAGAAACTTAACATCTGTATTTGTTGCAACAGAGATGTACTCCCACGTTGTGAACAACCTAGGGTACGAACCAAGGTCAATTGTTAGGCATATTGAGAAGAAATTCAAGTACACAATTAGGTATGCGAAAGCATGGAGGGCAAAACATAAGGTTGTGGAGATGAAGGTTTGGCACATTTGAAGTATCGTATGATAATTTGCTTCGTCTTTTAGTCTGCATTCTTCAGAGGAATCTGGAGACCTACTATGTCCTGAAAGCTTTTCCATCAATTGACTATCATAACCAAAGTGTGTTGCAACGGACATTCTTTGTACTAGGTGCTTGCATTCAGGTATTTGTGCATTATCGTCCCATCCTCTGCATTGATGGAACATTCCTAACTAGAAAGTACAGAGCACAAATATTAACAGTAATTAGAGTTGATAGGAACAACCAAATGTTACCCGTGGCTTTTGCTTTTGTTGAGAGCGAGAACACTGATAGCTGGTACTGGTTCCTAGAGCGGGTTAAATCTGCAGTTGTACGGATAAGTCCAGATGTATGCATAATACATGACTGTCATGCCGGCTTGTTGCGGGCAATTGAGGAATTGAGGGATGGCTGCGTAAATTAGGGGTACCCACCAAGGTAGTTCGATGTTCAAAGTAGATGGTGTATGCGTCATATGGGTGCTAATTTCTACAGGTAGTTTAAGAACAAGCACCTTATGGATCTTTTTAAGAGGTATGAGCTTTGTCGGAGGTTGTATAAGCTGACGTCGAAACAAACAGATGAGCAGTCTAGGAGGGCTACCCTTGTAGGGGATGAGGCTCTACAAGCTCTTGGACGTCTCCTAATTGATGGACCTCGTATGAGAAGAAGGTCGGCATCGTCGATTAGGAAATTTTCGGAGTGGATTGAGAATGAGCCAAAGAAGAAATGGGCCTTATTGTTTGACAAAGATGGTTCTCGATTTGGCATAATGACCACAATTTTGGTAGAGGTTTACAACTGGGTGATGCGTAGTGTTCGTGGGCTCCCACTTGTTGACATTGTTGAATTTATCTTGCATGACATAGAGCTATAACTCAAGGTACACAAGAGCACAGGTTCAAAATATTGTGTATCGACAAGGGTATGCGTGGAATGTACAATAAGAGAGTTGTGCAGGAGTGCATGCTGAAGGAAGACGGGACCTGCAAGTGCTCGTGCCGAAAGCCTACTCTGCTCCACAAGCCATATTCTCATGTTATTGCTGCGAGTGCTGAGTGCGGGATAAAAGCACGCCATTTTGTCTAACCTTATTTTTAGGAAAGAAGCAATCTTCAATACTTGGACTGGCGAAATATATGGCTTCGGTATTGCGGAGACATTTACTACCGAGCATCACCAAGTAACTTACATTCCTGATCCAACAAAATTGAGAGACAAAGCAAGTCGCCGCAAGACAAGACGCATTCGTAATGACATGAATGAGTCCGAAGTGGGTAAAAGGTGTAAACATTGTTCAAAGTGCGACCAAAAAGGCTATACTTACATGAAATGTCCGAAAGATGCAACGGGCCCGAGTGCGGCGGAAGCTGGTTCATCGGGTTCGGGCACTGATGAAAGTCGTCCCCCGGGTGAAGGCACCACTTCAAGGTGACCCCGTCCTAGATGTTCTCGTGCATTTGGTGGTGCTGTAGTGTAGTGTCAGTTCATATATCATTATATTAGAGGTTTTGTAACTTAAGTTGTCGTGCTATATTGCGTCCTAGATCTTTGTAATAGAACGATATGTACCCTATTGTCGTCCTGTATTATCATGTAATAATGCTATAAGCCTTTACCATAATTTTTAATGCGGTTGTTCAATTTACTTTACAAACTGACTCTTACTTGTTGCTTTCATATTACAAATTGTGCTAACTTTTTATTTGCATGCCGGTATGGCGTACCAGACACCGGAGCTGCTAGACCGGGGCTCAACCGGTCCCACCGGTCTTACTTGTTAGCTGTTGAGGGTGCCGAGCTGAGCACCTTCCGTCCATGGCCTTCACGTCACCTCTTGCGTATAGACTCCTGTTTCCGTGAGAGGTAAGAGCTGTACCAACATTTTGTTGCCACACTTTTCCATATCTATGTTTTGCAATATTGACTACGGTGCTATGTTCTGCAGGTTGTGTGAGACTGGACTTCTTCCGCTATGAAGGCTAGTCAAGGCCGCACCGGATGAGAGGGACCCAGCGAGGCGGTGGTACGCTGACCGGTCACTTCTGGCAGCATTGGTAGATCGCTGGAGATTGGAGACGCACATGTTCCACCTTCCGTGCGACGAGATGGCTTCCACACTTTAGGGCGTCTTGTACCTGCTGGGCCTTTCCCTCATGGGGGACGCTGTGGGTCTGGTTGACGAGGCACATGGATGGGTGGAGGACATCACTCTTTAGTTCTCTCACGTGCAGCGCCTACCTGGACTTGGTGCGCCGGGTTTGTTCTCTCCTTATACTATGAGCGGCCCCTCGAAGGCGTGGCTGCTACAGTTCACTGTAAGTCTAGTATTTGTTAGATTTATAATTTCCCAAACTCTAAAGCATTAGTGGAACTAATAATATTTTTGGTTTGCAGCCTGATCAGCTCCACCCTAACGCCGACGACTACTCAGTGCGACAGAGCTTGGAGGCGTACCTGCTCTGGCTCTTTGGCTGGGTGATGTTCACCAGCACGACAGGGCACGCGGTGGACATGAGATTGATCCACTACGCACGTGCGATCACCAATGCCGAGGACGGCAGCGTGAGCTGGAGATCTTCTATGCTCACAGCGATGTACCGTGGTCTTTGTGACCCGTGCACAAAGACCGATCCTAAAGCGCTTATCACCGGTTGCTCTCTCCTTTTGCGGCTTTAGGCGGCCGAGCGGTTCGCGATAGGTCACCTTTTGATTGAGTACTCTCCCTACGAGGGTGGCCTGGGAGGCTTGTGTGGGCAGTCGGCCGAGGACCGTCCGACTGTGGGGACAGTCTGGTGTCGCCGTGAGGTACGTAACATGAAATTCGAGGTTTATCACTTACGCGCAAACACTAACGTATTCTCCCTATCCTATTTTGTAGCGTCGTTACGCCCACGCGTAGGTTAGGAGGGTCTACTCCGACTTCGTGATAGAGTTCGATCGCCTGCAGCCCAACGACGTCGTCTGGGAGCCATATAGTGCGCAGGCCATCCCGGCCCGTGCACCGCTTGGACTCTCGGCTTTGTGCACGCGTGACCAAGCCTACTGGATGACGACGACGCCGATGGTATTCTACATCTTCTTCGAGCCCCACTGTCCACAGCGCGTGATGTGACAGTTCAGTCTACGTCAGCACTTTCCTGTGCCCGTGGAGCAAGTTGTCCCACGTGACGTTCACTGGTTAGTACAACTGTGAACTTCGTTCAGTATTATAACTTGTTTATGAAGTCTAATACACTTTCTACAACTAGCTATACTCATAGGGGACAGACAGCCGACACTCTGTGGGTTCCCTGATTGCAGAGGTACGTGGATGACTAGTTGTTGGCGACGGAGGAGGTCATCGACGAAGTCCGGCCACACACAGAGGCCACCTACCTAGGATACCTCAGGTGGTACTAGCCTCGCACCCGCACACGTGTTCACGTTCACTCCAGCCGATCCATGGCCACATGTCGCCGCCGTGATAGACGCGTACCCTACACACCGTGACCAGGACTACTTCCGCGCTGTGAGTCACGTTATCTTTGCACTTTGTTATTTCCTTTGTACGTGTCTATGGTTCTAACACATATTTAATAACATTTGCAAAAGGCCAACGCTGCGCGCCAGGTTCAGACTGATGTGGACGCGGCATTCCGACGGTTGGACGTTGGGATCGTGCTGAGTGCGGAGGAGTAGAGGATGACTTTCGGGAGGATCTGTAGGTCGATGCACATAGTGATTCTTATGCTCACTTGTCGTCCTGTCGACGCGGTTTCTCCTGTAGCTATAATTCAGTACCCTCCATAGGCCGCTGGAGCAGGAGTTCGCTCGCCTGCAGCAGGAGTACACCAACAGGGTTCCAGTCTGCCTGCTGGCCCCTCTAGAGGTAAATTCCGCTATCCATCGGTTCATACAATATTTTCTTCTACCAACATGCACCGTTTTATATCAATATATTTTCGTGCAGCTTTCGCTACACCGTACCTCGATTCCTTGGGAGCTGGCACGGCTACGCAAGTAGTGTACTACGCACGTCCACACACGCAGCAGGGCATGAGCACTGCCCCCGGGGCTACTACAGGAGGTCCTTAGGTTAGATGCATGGTGCAAAGTTTCCTTTTGTCTTGCAAAATTCCGGTTTGCAAGCATCAATAAATTTTTCCACAGGGTTGCACTGTACACCGCCGGGGATGTTTGCTGGTGCTGGCTCCTCCGCGCAGGGCGCACATGGCAGCGGTTGGGCACGTGATCCTTTCGAGGGCGACAACTTGGAGGACACGGAGATCCAGGAGGTACTCGGTTCCTCACAACTCGGAGGAGCTCCGCCACCGTAGACACAGGAGCTGCCCGCTGCCACACCCGTGCATGCGAGCCGCGCTGGCCGTGCCATACCACCAAACCGGCTCACCTACTCCTAGGGCCACGTGCGAGTGCAGAGTAAGAAGACGAAGAGGGCTAGAGGTTACGGCCAGGGTGTGTGGTACGTTGTACTAGTAGTAGTTACCTGTTGTACATATGTTCTATCTTTTGTATGCCATGTTTTATTCATCATATGCTTACTGCGTAAACTTCTTTACTTTATTTACGATCGTCGGTGCAACGATGTACTCCTGAGAGTTTACATTTTTAACGAAACCGATCAAAAACTGTAAATTTTCGAGTCTCGACTTCACGACGAAAGTAGATTCCGAGCGATAAAAACTGATAAAAAAGTTACAATTAAAATCATGACCGTTTGTGATTTCTTTTATTAATTCAACTGTCAAATCCTGTTAAATTTTACTCTTAGATTTGGCCGAAATTTAACGAAAAATAAGATCATGAACGTTGCACCAGATGAGAGGCGGCCCTACGGGTGGTGGCTTTTTGCAGGCAGCCCCCTCGCTGGGTAGAAACCGCCCTCCCAGAGGGCGGCAAGGGCCACTGCAGACTGGCTGACCTGCGGAGCCGCCTCTATTGCAGGCGGCCCCCTGGCCAAGTAAAAATCGTCATCTGGGAGGACGGCAAGGGGGCCCTATGCAAAATGGCGGCTCCTCAGCACCGCCTCTTTTGCAGGGGCACCCAAACCGCTCTCTGGGAGGGCAGCAAGGGGACCGCCTATAAAATAGCAGATGACCCAATGGCCTCCCGACAGCGGGGGCCGACGGGCGTCTGCCACGTTATCTAAAATGCCTTCTAGACACCCTTTCAGAGGGCGTTGGGGGTATAGATTTATAAATTTTCAAAAAAATATATACTTTTGTAAATATTTTTTTAAAAAAAATAAAAAAAATAAAAAATTGCTGTATTGGAGGCATGCAGCAAGCAGCAGGCCGACAGGCTGTGTTGGCAGGACAGCCCAGGCGAGGGCCGGCCCAGCAGAGGCAACAGGCAGGCCGGCCCATGCGCAGGAAGAGCTGGCCGGTCCAGGCTGGTGACAGGCAGGCCGGCAGCTGTGCAACACGTGCAGGCCGGGGACAGGGTGCTAGGTGACCAGGCCGGCAGAGGCAAGCGGCCCAGGCGGGGGCATCGGAGGCCAGGACACTTGGCGCCCTCTGGTTGGACCGAACAGAGGGTTTGGCTTGGAGGGTGATGTGGCACAATCTGAGGCATTGAAAGGAGATCCAATGGCTGCTGTTAGGCTAAGTAGGGGTTAAGTTTTGAGGGCATTTTGGACCTTTCCTATGGGGTAACCAGCCCTAGTTTGTGATATAAATAGTGAGACAAGCCTAGGGTTTAGATTTGCACTTTTCTATTAGCTTAGTGTCTCTTTTATAATTTAAATTCCTATAGTTTAAATACCTGTAATTTAAATTCATGCATGGGTATTGATTCACCTTCATCGAAAATTTTATGAAGTGCGTTTCCTCTCCTAATTTTGGTTCTATTTGGATCTTATGTCTTGCAATGAGTTAGGAGACGATCACCTCTATGTCTAGTGTAAATCTTTTGTGATTGAAGTCCTAAATGAGCAAGTGTTGTTATTTGATTTTTTTCCATCCAAAATCTTGTAATCTAAGTTAGACAAGTTCAACCTATAATTAGATTTAAATAAAAGATCACTTGATGGTTTAGTCGAGTATTTGAGGAAAATTTTATAAAGCTATATTCACTCCCTCTGTAGCTAATTTTGATGGTTCAGTCCTATATAGCAAGTAGTACATGCATTGGTCACATATCAAGTACTTTCTTCTATTTCCTCTATTTCCTCTGATCTTGCACGGGAGCCTTAGCTTGCTTAGATATTATTGTTACTGTTGCAGCAAAGCTATATTAGTTCACTGATCGGATCCATCTCCCATTCCAGTCATATCATTTGTACATGCTTGCTTGCTTATAGCTAGTTGCTTGCACAGGAGTATAGTTTTGGAGCAAGTACTTGCATGGTTTTCTTGATTTCTCTGGTTTTGCATGAACAGCAGCAGTAGCTTTTGCTTAGATATTATTGTTACTTTTGCAGCAAAGCTAGATTAGTTGACTGATCACTTATGTATGTGTGCACAGTGGACTTATAGACGTCGATCTTCCCGTGGGATTCCCAGAAGCTATTGTACCCATTGCATCCACAAATGGAATTCTTTGCAGGGTTGCTATCGATCACAGCATTTACCTGGTCAACCCATATAGAGAGAAGGAATGGAGGTGTCTCCCGCCGCCGCCGCTGTCGACGCGTGCTCAATACGATGGGATACCATTGTTGGAGATTATTCTGTTGCAGGACAGCTCTCAAGGGTTCGAATGGGATGTGAAAGGGGTAGTTTGGTGATTCAGGGTGATGACGTTCCTAGTAATAAGAAAATTTTTCAAATTTAGATCTTAAGAAAATACGATTGAAAATATAACAAGCAGTGTTAATGGCTTCCGCTCAAAATTTTTTAGGTGTATGATACTCATCAAGCATAGCCCTAGCCATTTCAAACGATTCTTTCTTTCAACAAACCGTTTTGTTAAGGATCTTGAGTAGATAAAAACTGATGTTCAAGACCTTTTTCATTATAAAATTATTTGAAAGAACTATTTTTAAATTCACCGTCATTATCACTTCGAATAGTTCTCAAAAATCTAGAAAGTTCGACAGCCAAACGAAGATACAAACTCCAAAAATGTTCAAACGCCTTATCTTTAGTTGCCATAAAGAAAACTCAAAAAATATCTCGAAAAATCATTCACAATAACCAACACATATCACTTTCCTCTAACAGATTGCATTCTAGCTGGACCAACAGTATCCATATGTAAAAGCTGTCCCGGTGCGTCCGTCATCACAGAAATAATTGGATTATATGAAGAAACAACCATCTTAGCCTGACGACATGGTGAACAAATCAAATCAAGATCATTCTTATGTTGGGGCAAACTACGAACAAGATCCGAACCATTAATTCTGGTAAGATAATCAAAACCAACATTCCTAAGCCTACGGTGCCAAAACATTAAGTCCTTTGGAAACTTAGCAACTAGACATGTGATCTCAGATGAAACACCACTTTCAAAATCAGTTTTAAAAACTCTTCTATAACGAGAAATTCCCAAAACGAAATTTTTAGAAGAATCAAGAATTTTACTCCCAGTTTTCTTAAATCTAACATCAAAATTTTCATTAATAATATGAGAAACTGAAAGCAAATTATACTTTAAATTTTCCACTAAAGCTACATTATTCAAAACAAATTTTTTACTTACCTTAATAGATCTAGTAGCAAGAATGGCAGTTGTAGAAGCATCTCCAAATATAATCGAGTCTTTCTTAGATGCCGGTTGAAGGGAGGAGAACCAACTTTTATCACCGGCCACGTAGCGCGAACACCCGGAGTCCATTATCCACATGTTCTCCTTCTTTGCCGTCAAAGCCTACACATAAGTAGATGTCGATGTCGATGTATCAATACTAGGGTTAGGTAACAAAAATTTAGAAATCTCGTATTGAGACACACGACCAGAGGTACTGAAAGTGCATCTAACCCCTAAGTGGGTTTTGGTGGATTAATGACAAAGCGGTTAAAGGACTAATGAGTTTATCGAGAATTGTGCAGAGAATTAGTTCCAAGTTGCTTGGTGTGGTGCATGGAGACCCCCACAAAGACATGATGCAAAACGACGAAGTGACTCGGAGTTTATTTTAAATTCTTTTGAATTTTCTTTTGAGTCGTAGGAAAACCGTACTATCAAGAGGGGTTGCAAGCAGTGTTCCAAGACCACTCAAGTGCTTAAGATCCAAATAACTAAGAGTCCATCACTTTGGCACAACACACACACTTGGGATGGGCTAATTTCAGTGTCAGAGTCGGAGGTTCCGACCCCTAGGGTCGGAGGCTCCGACCAACCAACTCGGCTAGAGACTAAGTGTTGGCCGGAGGTTCCTACCCCTGGGGTCGGAACCTCCTGGCCAAAATCTGTGAGTAACGGCTAAGTGACGTATGCTAATGCCTATAAAGCCCAAACTTGGTTTCTAGCCATTTGTTGGCCATTCCACTTCATTTTCACTGACTCCTAGTCTCTTCTAAGGTTTTTTGAGCTCTCCTAACTAGTTCTAGTGCATTCTTTGTGATTCTTGTGAAGAGCTAGTGGGAAATTGAGTGAATTTTGTTGAGAGAGGGCAAGGAGGATCTTGTGCACTTGAGGAGGACGCGGATTGGCTGCTTGGAGCTTATTTCTCTTGGAGGGAAATCTCCTAGACGGTTAGGCGTCTCCCGCGAGCTTTCTTGAATTGTGGATTGTCCCGGGAAAGTTTGTGAAGGTTAACCTCGCCTCCGCAAGGAAATGAGGTAAATTCTAGTGGATACCAAGTTGATCTTCGTGGTCGCTTGGTGAGGCAAGGGGTCGATCGAGACTTGGCTCTTTGGAGCTCCTCAACGGAGACGTAGGATCTTTGTGATCTGAACTCCGGGAAAATTTTTTGTGTCTCTGTTGTGCTTTCTCATTATTGCCTTGTTTTGTATCTTTACTTGCCTGTATTTATCTACTACCCTATTACTTGCTCCACTCTTGACCTCTGTAAATTTATCCATTATTGAGGTGTCTTGTTAGAGTCAGAACACTAGGGTCGGAACCTCCGGCGTTCTTGGCTGGAACCTCCGACCAGCCCTCTCGGCCAGCCCGAGAGAGCCGGTTGGAGCCTCCTATCATTGTGGTCGGAGGTTCCTACCAGTATTTTATCGCTGCTTTTGGAGAATTTTTCAGGAATGCCTATTCAGCCCCTTCTAGCCGACATCAATGGGCTTTCAATTGGTATCAGAGGCTAAACTCCTAAAAATCTTAGCCACTTGGAGTTGATCCGAGGATATCGACCGAGAAGGTGGTTAATTCTACCGGAGGTCAAGAAGACGGAGATGACTCGACTAGCAAGTCGGGTGGAAGAAAGGGAGCTGCTTTTGACCTTGATTACAACAAGTTTATCCCTCCTCCCTAGCAATTCATCTCCGTGCCTTTCGGATGCGCTCCCCATTTTGACAGGACCTGTTATAGCGCGTGGAAGCACAAGATGAAATTGCATCTAATTTCGTTGCATCCAAGTTTTTGGAAGATTGTGTGCACAGGTGTGACGGATGCTCCGGAGGAAGGAGAGGAGCCTACACCGGCTCAAGAGGCTCTTATCCACCGCAATGCTCAAGCCGCAAGTGTCATCCTCAACTCCTTGAGTCCCGAGGAATTCAACAAGGTGGACCAACTCGAGGAGGCCAAGGAGATTTGGGATACACTTCAATTGCCGCATGAAGGATCCCCCGGCGTACGAGAGTCCAAGATCGAGTTGCTTGAGGGGCAACTTGGGCGGTTTGTGATGGAAGACGATGAGATGCCACAAGAGATGTATGATCGCATGATGGTCATTGTCAACAAGATTCGTGGTCTTGATGGTGAAGACATGACTGATCATGTGGTGGTCAAGAGGCTTCTCCGCGCGATCGCCCCAAGGAACCCCACCTTGGTGACCCTCATCCGGGAGATAAAGAACTTCAAGAGACTCACCCCAAGCGACGTTCTCTTGAGGATCATCTCACATGAGTTACTCGAAGAGGAAGCTAAGGAGGGCAAGCAACTTGCCAAGAGTGCCACAATCATCAAGAACAAGGAAGTTGCTTTGAAGACAAAGAAGGAGCAAGCCTCAAGCGACTCCGAGAGTGAAGATGAAAACTTCGCTTTCGTGGTGAGGAAGTTCAAGCACTTCCTTCGTCGAGGCGGCTTCAGCAAGGACAAGAAGGAGGATGACAAAGGAAGGAGGCAATCCAAGCGGGCGTGCTACGAATGCAAGGAGTACGGCCACTTCATCGCCGATTGCCCCAAGCTCAAGAACAAGAGTGGCAAGTCCAAGATGATAAAGAAGAAGACTGGGCGTGCTCACATTGGAGAGGAGTGGTTCTCAAATGATGAGGACGACGACAAGGAAGAAGGCGATGAAGGAGGGGTTGCCACATTTTCTATCAAGTCGTCGTCGGGGTTTGAGGAGCGTCTCTTCGACAACTTGAGCGACGACGACCACTATGAGCCCATATGCCTCATGGCACAAGGGCGAAAGGTAACCTCGCAATCCAAATCTCCTTTGATGATGATGATCTTAGTGATGATGAAAGTAAGGATGATATGGATGAGATGTTCAAGGGTTTTAGCAAGCCGGTCATGTTACAATTGGCTAAGCTCATGAAGGCATTGGAGAGTAAGGAGAAGTCCCTCGAAAGGCAAGAGGACTTGCTCATCCTTGAGAAGGAGAGAAACCTTGCCCTAGAGGAGAACTTGGATAAGGAGAAGGAGAGGAGTGAGAAATTGACCAAAGAGCTCTCTTTGGTCAATAACTCAATGGCTAATCTAAAGTGTGTGAATGAAACACTTCAAGAGAACCTTGTGAAATTGGACCAAAATCACAAGACTATTGAAGTGCAATTTGACACTCTTTGGAATAGCGCCTCCACATCCAATGAGGCCACCAAGATCTCCAATCCCTCCACAAGCAACGGTTGTGCAAAATGCTATAATTATGATTTGGATGCATATGCTACTAACCCTGAAACTTTGGAGACACTTAAAAAGGAGAATGAGCGGTTGGGTACCTTGGTGAAGTTTGGATGCTTGAAAACATTCCAATCCAAAGATGCCCTCTACAAAACCTTCACTACCCACTCCAACAAGAACGGCTATGGTCTTGGCTTCTCTCCCCATGAAAGTAGACCATCCAGAAGGACCATGGTCAATGGGAAGCAATGCCTGAAGTTCGTAAAAGAAGGATGTTCATCGCAAGCTGTGGAGGTAAAAAGGTCTTCGGTCAGTCTGGAGGCCGGAAGCTCCGACCATAGTGGCCGGAGGTTCTGACCAAGCCTCTCGGCTAGAACGAGAAGGCCGGTCGAAGGTTCCGATCTCACGGATCGGAGGTTCTGGCCAGCTTTCTCAGGCAGACCGAGAGGTCTAGTAGGAGGCTCCGACCAAATTGGTAGGAGGTTCCGACCAGCCAACCCAGACAGACTGGGAGGACTGGTAGGAGGCTCCGACCTAACTGGTAGGAGGCTCCGACCAGAAAAACTGTACTATGAGTCTTATGAGATCACCAAGGATCACTGCGGTAAAGTGATTGCGCATTTCATTGGTGATTGCTATGAGGAGTACAGGGCTTGTGTGTGGGTGCCCAAGGCGCTTGTGACTAATGTTAAAGGACCCAAACTTAGACAAGTTTGGGTACCTAAATCCCAAGCTTTATTTCTTTTGTAGGCATACTCCTCCGGTGGATTGAGTTGGGTTGTTGACAGTGGATGCACCAATCACATGACGGGAGAGAGGAGTATGCTTGCAACTCTTGACGAGAATGGAGGAGATCGCGACAATATTGTCTTTGGAGATGATGGTAAGGGCAAGGTAATAGGACTTGGTAAAATTGCCATCTCTAACAATCTATCTCTCTCTAATGTTCTTTTCGTCAAGTCCTTAAGCTACAATCTATTATCGGTGTCTCAATTGTGCAAATTTGGCTATAATTGCTTGTTTACCAACGAGGATGTTACCGTCTTTAGAAGAGATGATAATTCCGTCGCATTTAAGGGAAGGTTGAAGGGAGATCTTTATCTAGTGGATTTTGACCTAGATAAAGTGAACCCGGAGGTTTGCTTGATTGAAAAATCCTCAATGGGGTGGCTTTGGCATCGAAGGCTAGCCCATGCGGGGATGAGAAACTTATCAAATCTTCTAAAGGGAGAACACATTCTCGGGCTATCTAACGTCACTTTTGAGAAAGACCGTGTGCGTAGCGCTTGTCAAGCCGGGAAACAAGTAGGGAACCCACATCCCGTAAAAAACATAATGACTACCTCAAGGCCATTGGAACTACTTCACATGGATCTCTTCGGTCCTGTGGCCTACCTAAGCATCGAAGGTAACAAATATGGGCTCGTAATTGTTGATGATTTTTCTCGCTTCATTTGGGCGTTCTTTTTGCAAGATAAGAGTGAAACACAAGGAATTCTTAAGAAATTCGCAAAGCGAGCCCAAAACGAGTTCGAGCTCAAGATCAAGAAAGTTAGGAGCGACAATAGGAGGGAGTTCAAGAATACTCAAGTGGAGGAATTCCTTGATGATGAGGGGATTAAGCATGAGTTCTCCGCTCCATAAGATCCACCTCAAAATGGAGTGGTGGAGAGGAAGAACTGGTCTCTTGTCGAGATGGCAAGGACTATGCTAGATGAATACAAGACCTCAGACATCTTTTGGGCGGAGGCGATGAACACCGCATGTCACGCGCTAAATCACCTCTACCTCCACAAACTTCTCAAAAAGACGGCATATGAACTCCTTACCGGTAACAAACCAAATGTCTACTACTTTTGTGTTTTTGGTTGCAAATGTTTTATTTTGAGTAAGAGACCTCGCTCATCCAAGTTTGCTCCAAAAGTGGATGAAGAATTTCTACTCGGATATGAGTCAAATGCTCATGCCTATCGTGTTTTCAACAAAGTCTCCGGAATTGTTGAAACCACAAGAGATGTGACATTTGATGAAACTAATGGATCCCAAGTGGAGCAAGTTGAGCTTAAGATGCTAGGTGAAGGAGTCATGGGACACGACATCGAGAAAAAGGCAATTGGAGAGATGAGGCCGATAGAAGAGTTGGAGGAGCAAAGAGAGACCGAACAAGCTCCTTCCACTCAAGCGGCGCCTCCAAGCACAAGAGTTGATCAAGAGGATGATCTCGCACGAGTGGATGGGATTGATGCCGAGGGCACTAGTGAGCCAAGAGGCACCGTGCGAGCTCAAGTCCCCTCGGTGCACCATCCAAGAATTCACCACACCGTGCAAAGAGATCATCCCGTCGACAACATTCTTGGTGATATCCAAAGAGGGGTAACCACTCGCTCTCGGGTAGCTAACTTTTGTGAGAATTACTCCTTTGTCTCGTCTTTGGAGCCAATTAGGGTGGAGGACGCACTTGGTGATCCGGATTGGGTGATGGCCATGCAAGAAGAGTTGAACAACTTCACCCGCAATCAAGTGTGGTCATTAGTGGAGAGACCCAAACAAAACGTCATCGGCACCAAGTGAGTCTTCCGCAACAAGCAAGACGAAAATAGAGTAGTTACTCGCAACAAAGCACGGTTAGTGGCTCAAGGGTTCACTCAAGTCGAGGGCCTCGACTTCGGTGAAACCTTTGCGCCGATTGCTCGCCTTGAGTTCATTCGAATTCTATTAGCTTATGTCGCTAACAATGATTTCAAGCTTTATCAAATGGACGTCAAGAGTGCGTTTCTCAATGGACCAATCTCCGAGTTGGTATATGTGAAGCAACCGCCTGGGTGTGAAGATCCTAAACATCCAAATTATGTCTACAAGCTTCACAAGGCGCTCTACGGGCTCAAGCAAGCCCCTAGAGCTTGGTATGAATGTCTTCGTGACTTTCTACTAAAAAATGGCTTTGAAATAGGCAAAGCCGATACTACTCTCTTCACTAAGAAATTCAAGAATGATTTATTTGTGTGCCAAATTTATGTCGATGACATAATTTTTGGCTCTACTAATTCCTCTTTTAGTGAAGAGTTTAACAAGATCATGACTAGTAGGTTCGAGATGTCGATGATGGGGGAGCTCACTTTCTTCCTCGGGCTTCAAGTCAAGCAACAAAAGGATGGAACCTTCATCTCGCAATCAAAGTATGTCAAGGATATTCTCAAGAAATTCGAGATGGAGGGAGCCAAGCCCATCAAGACTCCAATGCCAACAAATGGGCATCTCGACTTCGACGACAATGGCAAACCGGTGGATCAAAAGGTATATCGCTACATGATTGGATCTCTTCTTTACTTTTGTGCATCTAGACCGGATATTGTGCTTAGTGTGTGCATATGCGCTCGCTTTCAAGCGGCGCCTAAAGAATGTCATCTAATTGCCGTAAAGAGAATTTTAAGATATTTGGTGCACACTACTAATTTCGGTCTTTGGTACCCTAAGGGTTGTGATTTTGAGCTAATTGGATATTCCGATTCCGATTATGCCGGGTGTAAGGTTGACCGCAAGACCACAACGGGGACTTGTCAATTCCTTGGACGGTCTCTAGTTTCTTGGGCCTCCAAGAAGCAAAACTCCATTGCCCTATCCACCGCCGAGACGGAGTACATAGCCGCCGGCTCGTGTTGTGTTCAACTCCTTTGGATGAAACAAACTCTTCAAGACTATGGCTACAAAATGACCAAAATCCTACTCCTTTGTGACAATGAGAGTGCCATCAAAATAGCCAATAATCCCGTCCAACACTCAAGAACCAAATATATTGACATACGCCACCACTTCTTGAGAGACCAAGAAGCCAAAGGAGATATCACCATTACCCATGTGAGAACCGAACACCAACTTGCCGATATCTTCACCAAGCCCTTAGATGAGAAGAGGTTTTGTGAGCTAAGGAGTGAGCTCAATATCTTAGATTCTCGAAAGATTGCATGACTAAGTGCTTGACTAATCAATAGTCAAGAAAATAGTCAAAAGGATGTCAATCAAAGTGAGCTTCTGTGTTTTTGAGGCCTCTTCTAGTGTAGAAAATGGTTTCAACACATGAAACGGAGCTCCAACATTTCCAAACTCATTTTCTCAAAAATATTGCGAAAATCCTTGTGTGATAATTTTACATTGCGAAAATTTGGTTCTTTTCATTGCTAATCTTCATTTGTGACCATTGTTATGTGCTTATTGATTGCTGCTGGTTACATATGGGTCAACGGAAAATCATGTCCACCTCCTTTGGGCCAAAATACCTTGTTTTCCTTCCTTCCAGAAAAATCTGGTCGGAGGTTCCGGCCATACGGCCGGAGGCTCCGACCCAATATCCCTGACCAAAAAAATCTGGCCGGAAGCTCCGGCCCCTGATCCCGGAGGTTCCGTCCCACCATCGGTTTTCACGCCTGTGCCCGGCTGGGAGCTCTTCTCTCTCCTCATTTCATCCCCTCTCAGCCCTAACTCACTTCCATTCCCCATTTGGGCGATTTTCCACTCCAACCCATCAAAAAAATTTTCGAGCATTCACGTTTCCTTCCTCTTATTATGGCGCGGAAACTCCGTCCCGCGACGTTATTTGCGCTCCCTCGTCTCAAGTATTGGTTCGATCTCTTTCCTTAGGTTTTCATGTTTAGCCCGATCTCTTCAACATGTGGAACCTAGGACTGTTCCCCTTGTTGGAAAAAATTCCTGCACACCCCTAGAACATCAATCTATAGTTTTGGATACAATGCATTGGCTAGTTTTGAAGATCAAGTCGCAGCCTTGTGTCGGCCAGAGGTTCCGGTCCTCATGGCTGGAGGTTCTGACCTGCACTCTCGGCCTAGCCGAGAGGGCTGGCCGAAGGCTCCGGCCCCGTAGTGTCGGGACCCTCCGACCGGCTTTCTGCTAGCCTTTGTAACCTTTGGATCCCCAATATTTCCTCCAATATTTCCTTGACCTCAGTACCTTCTTTGATTCCATGGTTGTATTTCAGTGTCAATGGCTCGAGAAGAAGCGTTCAAAAGGCAAGACAAGATGTCTCCACATCCGTACCCAAAGTGAAAACAAGAGTCACCTTCTAGACAGGCTGACGGAAAGGGACTGCTCGAGCTGCAAGCAGCAGCGGAGGGCAGGCGAGGCAAACGGCCCGCTACACAGCCTCCATCTACCAAGACAGACTCGCAGCTCTGCCTTGGTTATTCGAGATTCAGATGCAACCACCACCATCGCCAACAAGCGTGTGGATCTCGCAGTAGTGCACTCGCCAGCTCTGGCAGGAGAGGACTTCGATGACCGAATCCGAGTGATGAAGCACAGGAGCTGTCAGACACTACTCCTATTTGGGCCACATTGCCAGGCACACTTTGATAATATTTGCATGATGTGGCAAGAGCAGCAGAGACAGGAAGCTGAACCCAATACTCTCCTCAGGAGCTCAGACCCTCGCTTTGACACTGCATGTCCAGGTGGACTGGTACAACTCAGTCTTCATGAGTTGACCCAAAGCCGGTCATGGAGATGAGTATAATAGATGAGAGTACATGCAACGAGAAGGGCCGGATCTTCAAGGATGTGAATCAGCATATGCCTGGACAAGGACATTGGAGTATCATAGGCCTTACAGTATGACTGGAGTGAGGAAAGTGATCGGTCAGTTTTATGCGACCGTATTCTTGAGGAGAGCCCACAACATGAGTATCAGATGAGATGGCGACTTAGGGTTGGAGTACACAGTTACTATCTCTCAGTTCGCAGCCATCTTGGTATTGACCCTGAGGATCTGAACTGGCCAAACCTGCACAGTGAGAAAGATGCTGCCTGTTCAGAGACCTCGTTTCTCTATGCCGATGGCCGCCTAGAAATTGCATGGCACTACCAAGGGCCTTTTTTCCCCATTACAAGATTCTTCTGAACATGATTAGGCCACTCTATCTCCCTAAGGCTGGCGATGCCACAGCTCTTCCTGCTCGCCACTACACTTTGCTTGCCAGGCTGAGGAGAAATCAGCCACCTATCAGTGTGATGAAGTACATTTGGTTTGAGATCTTCAACATTGTGGTGGAACCCAAAAGAGGATGCGCCTATGCTCCATATATTATGAAGATGATAGAGGAAGTATCTGGACTTGTGTTTGAGAAGGAGGTGAAGCACAAGGCTTACCGTCCACCAGCTCCGCCGGAAGTGAAGTTTCCTTCCACCACTGCCTCTCGGTCCGGCCCCTCTTCTCAGTCTTCCGAGTCGCCTATCAGGAAGGCACTCAAGGCCATCTTCAACATCTACACTAAGAATGCCGTGAAGATCAAGACGATGGAGCGCTGACAGAAGGAGATGTTGAGGGATGCCGGCAAGACAGTCTCAAATGACTCTTCAGACGAGGTTTTCGAGAACCCCTTTGCTGCCTATGAGACTGCTCAAGCACACGCCAGTGGCGCAGCCCTCCAGCAGGCCTTTTGGAGATTCTGAGTTCCGAGGTGCTTCTGATGAAGATACAAAGGAGGATGGGACAACAGTGAGAAAATGGGATGAGGATGATGAGCCTATCGCAGCCCTCCACCAGCTCAGCCTGACTTTTGTGCCAGATGTTCCATTCTTTCAGCCTGGCTTTACACCTGTTGCCTCCCTTTTTAGCCTGTCTACGACGTTCCTCCCATTATTGAGAGGATGATGATGCCGCCAGCGGTAATACCGAGATTTTTGCTCTGGATGATGAACCGGCACTACAGCACATTACAGCGT
Source organism: Oryza meyeriana var. granulata (assembly GCA_003991445.1). Classification (NCBI taxonomy): domain Eukaryota; kingdom Viridiplantae; phylum Streptophyta; class Magnoliopsida; order Poales; family Poaceae; genus Oryza; species Oryza meyeriana. Next base: position 103,520 of record RYFJ01000670.1, on the reverse strand, counting down.
CTCGGTGACACTGAGATCATCCCCTCCGACGATGACTGAGTCCTTTCTTCCACTGTTTTTCCTCTCTTCGTGTCTTATGCCAAAGGGGAGAAAATTCAGAATGAAGGACCTCCTCTCACAGTCTTGTGCTGACTTTGCAGTGTGCCGAACCTCCGACCCTGAGGCTGGAAGTTCGACCCCGCACTTTCTTTAGATTTCTAGACTTCCTATTGGCCTTTGACATGTATTGAGATGTAATAATGTTTAATTATGTTCTAGTTTAATTTAGTATTTAAATCTATTCTTGTATGCTACAATTATGATGTGATGTTTATTTCTCATGTTTTGTGTGTTTGCCATGTCATATGCACTTGATATTCTATTCATCATGTCACACTTTGCACCCCACGGATGAAAATAGATGAATAAGGCTTTTCATGTTTCAAAAAACTCAATATGCATATATACTTCACTCTCACTAATATATGCATATTTTTAGGGGGAGCCAAATTCATCTTCTTTCATTCAAAATCAAGTTATATATTCATCTGTTGTAAGCTTTAACCGTGTGTCATCAATCACCAAAAAGGGGAGATTGAAAGTGCATCTAACCCTAAGTGTTTTGGTGGATTAATGACAAAGCGGTTAAGGACTAATGAGTTACGAGAATTGTGCAGAGAATTAGTCCCAAGTTGCTTGGTGTGGTGCATGGAGACCCCCACAAAGACATGATGCAAAACCGCGAAGCGACTCGGAGTTTATTTTAAATTCTTTTGAATTTTCTTTGATCATAGGAAAACCGTACTATCAAGAGAGGTGCAAGCAGTGTTCCAAGATCACTCAAGTGCTTAAGATCTAAATAGCTGAGAGTCCATCACTTTGGCACAACACACACACTTGATAAACTGAAAGTAAATTATACTTTAAATTTTCCACTAAAGCTACATTATTCAAAACAATTTTTTTACTTACCTTAACAGATCCAGTAGCAAGAATGACACTTGTAGAAGCATCTCCAAATATAATCGAGTCTTTCTTAGATGCCGGTTGTTGGGAGGAGAACCAACTTTTGTCACTGGCTATGTGCGCGAAACACCCAGAGTCCATTATCCACATGTTCTCCTTCCTTGTCGTCAAAGCCTACACATAAGCAGATGTCGATGTCTCAGTACTAGGGTTAGGTAACAAAAATTTAGGAATCTTGTATTGAGACACACGACTAGAGGTACCAACAAGCATATTGTAACGCCTAGAAATTCGTAACCCAAATTCTGAACATTCCTGTGTATTAAATCCATGTCTAGAAAAGCCAGGGTACACAATACCAAGTTGCCATACAGAGTGCGTCTTACAAATAGAATAAAACTGTCTTACAAAAGTGCATCGGTAAAAACAAATAAAGTCTATAAACAATTAGTCAAGCAAAGGCTTCCATGCCACAGGCATCTTGACGGCGGAGCCAGCCTAGTCCTCCTGAGGGTCCTCGTCAGACGTGTACTCCACCACTGAGAGGGGGAAAATGAAGCAAGACTGAGTACCACCCATAGTACTCAACAAATCACACCCACAAATATGCACGATGCACGGTAGACAAAGATAGCTCAGGTTTATTTGCATAAAAGCAATTGTAAATAGTAGTAGTTCGCAAACAGTAAAACGGTTGATTAATTGAACAATATTAATCCTCCACTGATTGACGTTACACCACGTTAAACAGGCCCAACCAACCATCTGAACTATACCAGTTCCATTAAGCCAAGTTAATTAAGGGTGAGACTAATCACGGTGAGTCTTGACTAATGCCCCGGTTTCTGGGCTGTTAGAAACTATTTTCATAAAAAAACCTTAATTTCAAAAATTTTTAAATCTTTGTGTGTGCTTAAGGACTAAGTGCCGTAGATCTCAGATCAAAGCCCTCCTTGAAAACCCCGAAACCTCGGTCCTAAAATTCCCTCCAAATTCCGAGACTAGAATTTTGCAATTCGATCGTCTCTCTCAAAAAATTCCTCGGAAAATTCAACACTGAATGCCTCTCAAAAGTTCTCTATCAAATACTCGGCCTCGAACTTTACAGTTCGAAGCACTCCATTAAAAATACTTTTATTTCAAACCTTCCAAATTCTCTATACTCGGGTTCGAATTTTGCAATTCGAAGCCCTCCAATGAAACCCTTCGGAAATCGTCCTTGAAGCCCTCTATTAAAATTCTCTTATTTTGTTCCTCTTGGAAACTCTGAAATTCCATCAAGAAACTATCTCCCAAAATTGCCTCAAATCCCAAGAATTAAATTCAAGTTAAATATTCCCTTCAAAACCCTCCTCGAATTCCCCTCTCATGTATATATATATATATACATGAATATATGTGTATACATGAGTCCCTTTAAAATTTTTCCCTTGATCTAAATTCCTGAGAATAGTTCCAAACAAAAGTATCCTTTCAAATTCCTCCAAAAAACCAGTCCTATAGCCTTTGCAAAATCCCCCCCAAATTTTTGCAAAATTTTGAAACCCCATCTAAAATCAAATTCCAAAACCAAATCCATCCAAAACCTATTGAAACAGTCTCTGGAAAAAGATTAAAGAGCACTGTGCTTCCGGCCGCTCTTTTCCTTTCTCGGCCTAGCACGTTTCCTCACGGCGCGGCCTGCTCGGCCCAGCGCGGCACGCGCCTGGGATTTACTTCCCGCGGGGCCTCGCTTGCCAGCGACGCTGCTCCAGCTTTTCCCCGTGGCCACCGATGCGTCCGCGTGGACGGTCTGGATCGTATCTGCCGCTTGGTCCCGCATGTCAGTCCCGTCGTCGCCATCGTCTTCTTCCTCCTCCAGCCGCTCGCCCTCTCTCTCTCTTCTCTCAATCTCTCTCGAATCCTCTCCCTGTTCCCTCCCTGTGCAAGCCCATACCGCACGGTCATCGCCATAAAAACACGCGGACACCATCATCAACCTCGCCGCCCCGCTGCCCAGCGTGAGACACGCTCCGACATCGCCGCCACAAGCTCGGAGTCAAAAAGCTTGCCCCCGCCGCCTTTTCTCTTCAATATCGAGCCTCGGAAGCGATGCGCACGCACAGATGCCTCGTCCAGTCGCTTCACCATCATTTCCCCTTTCCGTTTTTCCCCGCTGGAGCTCGTATGACGCCCGCCACAGTGTTCCGCCATTGATGTACCTCGTCGGCCGAGCTCGAGCTTATCCCTTCTCCACCGCCTTAATCCTTCTTCCACTAGCTCCCGAGCTTCCCTATATATATGGCAACACCTTCCCCATCCCGGCCACCAGGACAAGCTCCTGTGTAAGCTCGCTGCCGAGAGCATCCCTCTGCCACTTTCTGACCAAGCTCCCACCATCGTTCCAGAGCGTCGCCAGCCAAATTGCCGCCATCGCCGAGTTCCCTGAGCCACCCCGAAGCTCCCCCATCCCATCCCGCCGTCAATTAGCCCTTAGAACAGAAACGCCCAATTTTCCCTCCGCCATCCCCATCGCCGCCGCTTCGTTCTCGCTGTTGCAGAGGTAAAACACAAATAATCCCCTCTTCTAGCTTCCTAGTGAAAACACCACACCCAGACCGCCCCATCCGAGCCTTTCCACCGCTGGGTTCACTCGACATTTCCTCTCTCCGCGTCCGCCGCCGGCTCTGGATCGCTGTCGCCGACCATCTTCCGCCACCCATCTGTCCAATCCGAGCCGTCCATCATCCTCACCATCCTCCTCCTCCCAATCCTGTTGCCGTCCTTCCTCCCTCGCCGCCTTCGCCGGCCGACCACGCCGCCCGCCGTCGATCTCTGCCGGCTGTCTCCTGTAGCCATCCGGCACCCCTCCTCTCTCTCAGTCATCTCTCTGTCCGGTAGACCCATTTGCCTAATCCCTCTCCCTAATCACTCTGACAAGTGGGCCTCCACTTAAACCCCCTCAGTTAAATATATAACATGTGGCCCATCACAGTAAAATACTCAATTAATCCCACAAGCAACTGACAAGTGGGCCCCAACCCATTAAGTGCACAGTAACCCATCTTTATCACTGCATGTGCCCCTAAATCTAACCATTACATATGGCCTACTCCTATTCCTCTCCCCATGACATGTGCCCCTACCTTATCCTCCTCTCTGTATCATTACATGTGGCCCTGCTCCCTTTCTATCCCTCTGCCACTTACACCTGGCCCACCTGCCAGCCACTATTCCCAATAATAATCTATTTCCAAAAATCCAATCAATCTATTCTTTTCCCAGAAAAATCCCCAAAACTTCCAAAAATCATATCTTCCAAACTGTAACTCCGATTGACCCCGTTCAAGTCTCTAAATTTTTCTAAAAATGAGATCTACCTCATGGAACTATTAGTTATTAATAATAGTATATTATTTCTAGGGTTTTGTGTATTTTCTCTTGTTCGCGTTAGTCACGCTTCGGAAATTCATCGACGTCTGATTTTCGCGAATTGAAGACGAAGATTAAGGCAAGTCACTCCTTGACCATATGCTCCTAAATTAAAATATTTTGTTGCAAATTGCATGATTAGGTGCCGTAAATTGATAGGCCTCGGTTGCTGTCAACCGACGAACCTACCGTTTACATAAACCCTATAGGTCTTTGATACCCTATTCCTGTCGCTCCACCTCTGGTACCTCGGTGATCATGCTCTCTGCACGGATTCCATGGTTCCACCCATACTACTATTGTTGTTGATTGGAAAAATTTGGTTCCAAAGTGATTTAAAAAACCCGACATGTGATGTCGGCGGATTTGCAAAACAAAATTTATTTGCGAAAATTTCCACGGTGCAAGGTGATCGCCTGTGTGGTGGCACTTCTATCGCATATAAGACCGATTCCTTGGGAATTCCATCCGAGCATCTCATAGTGCGACCACACGGGTGGAATGGGACACCCCTGGCTGAGTAATTAGTGTTCCCATGATGGTTTTCGGTTGCTAATAAATGTGGGACTGGCTGGGTGCCAAGAGGGCGATATACCCCGTCCCTGAGTACAGGAATGAGTTCTTGTACTGTTAAGAGTGAGCACCCATTATAGGGCAGCTGCTATCCTGGAAGGCTTTGGAAAGGCCTTGTCGCAAACCTCCCTGCTTGGCTAGCGTGGGAGTAAGCTCACGTCGTGTGGTAAAGCTGCAACCTTTGCAAAGATCAAATGAACTTCGAACAGCCGTACCCACGGTTACGGCAATGTGAGGTGATTGCTCTAGCGTAATTTGTTTGCAAGTGTTTGCCGGAAACTGATTTGTGTTGGAATCATTACCAGAATCGGCCTTAGTGGCTGATGGATGACCTGAGTGGTGAAACGGCTGTGTGACTTGGGATGTCGATTGGCATCATAGTTAAGGCTTCCTGAGTGGAGCGGTATGAGTTATGAGATGAGTGATGGCTCGAGGACCGCTGAGATGAGATGAATAAAATGATTCCTGGATGGGACTGAAATGAAAATGAGATACGTCCTGAGTAGCAAAAGAAAATAAATAAGATGAAAATACAGTGAAGCTGCTGGAGGGCAGATCCACTGAACGCTCGTGATCCGACAGGCGGTATAAGAATATCTAAATCAATTAAAATCTGGTTAGTCCCTTGAGTTTAAAAAGCAATTCCGACAGGATCGAGGCGAAGCTTCCTTCCAATCACATTGAACAACCCATACTTAGGTTTTTGAAAATGTTTTTAAATAAAAAGTTTGCGAAATAAACCCCACCTATCCTTGATAGCTGCATATCTCACGTTTTTCGACTTGCTGAGTACGTAAGTATATCCATTCCTTTTCTCCCTTCTCAGGAAGATAAAGTTGAAGTGAAGATTAGGTTTCTTTCCTATCCAGCCGTTGCTGTGAATTGTTCTTGCTGCCTATCGTTCCGCTGCTGATTTGTTTGCCAATTGCTGCTCAGGGCTTCCCGAAGTCGCAACTTATAAAGGTATAATATTATTATATAATATATATATTATATATATATATATAATATATATATATTTATTTATTTAGATAATTGTTGTGTACATCTCCGTTGACCGGGTACCAGCAAGGATTCCTGGACTGGTACTGGCATCCGGTTCCATGGAGTTGGTTCACGCCAACCTCCTACGGTGCTCGTCTCTAGTATCACCTACAGGTACCGGAGGGGGCGTTACAAATATGCCATAACCGCGGGCGTGGATATTCGAATAGTTTTTAACTCTGATAAGAGGGAACAACTGTACCCACAATACACAGCCCACACACATTCCCGTGTGCCGCGTATCACCACGACACCCCGTGAGAAGCTGTAACAGGACCATTTCACGCAACCTCTCCCAAACATCCACACCACGCTGTGTTGCACCTGCCGCCAGGACACCACACATCAGCCAGGCTACCCCCCTTGTGCCACAATGGATCTGGAAGCCGATCAACCCTATCTCGGGCCGACCTAACTCCATCACACCCATCCTCACCATCGGTACCTAGAGAGGGAGAAGAGACCTACAAGCCCAGCGTTCCCACGCTGGCTTGTGGAAAGTACGAGGAATTGTCCAAGGGGTTCCCGCGAACCGGTCCTTAATTGCCATGGGTGTGACGAGTAAAACCATGCACCACAGCCCGCCACTTGGGTCAAATTTAGTAATTTAATAGTAATATGTCCAATGTTACATTTCCCGACATAGAGTCGAGTCATGAATGTAAATAATAATATTTAATTTCCAGGTGAACTAATAGTTTCTAAGCATGGCTAAGCATCCTAAGAATAATATTCTAATCATGTTGTTACCCAGGTGTCAAGGAACAAGGTTCAACAACTAAGGCATAATTTTATCTATATAAAGGTCATAATCTATACCACATGAAATAATAAAAACATGCATGTTTATTTTAATAAACAAAACATTTTAGAAAAAGTAGGTACAAAATGATCAAGATTACAGTGTGACTTGCCTTGCTCCGGCTTGACGTACTCAACTACGACCTCGTAGTACACGGGAGAGTCGACTACGTCGGATTCTACTACAGACAATGTACAAACAATTAAAAATAGTACATGAGGGCAGCCAAACATGAACTAGAAATATTTTTAATGAATTCTTGGTATTTTTTTTGGATTTCATGATATTTGAATGGGCTTAATCGAAGTTTGTATGAATTAGTTATGAATTTTTGAAGTTTCACTATGATTTTCTATACAAAATTAATTTCTAAATGATTTATTGCGCATTGACAAGGGTTTAGTGCTTCAGCAGACCACGGGGAACCGGCGCCGATAGGTGGGACCCATGGTTTGACCGCCGGTCTCGGCCCAAAACCTAATTGTGGTGACCGTTCGGAGGGGGTCCAAACGTCCCACGACACACGTAACCGTCCGGGAAGTTTAGTTACGTGTAGAATGATACAGAAACAGAACTTTGATTAATTATACAAACTGACAAGATTCTAATACAACCCAGACTTAGCACACGCACACAATGGGCCTATGACCATACACATACAACCAAAAGACGCAACTCTGCACCACAGGAACGGCCTGAGCGTAGAGTCGACCTAGAACTTGAAGCCTACGTCTTCGTCCCAGTCCTGCGGATCGACGGCTTCCTCGACTTCACTTGCAACTACCTCCTGACCGGCAGGAGCCCAAAATATGCAAGACTGAGTACACAAGTACTCCACAAGCCATGCTGGGAAACTTATACTAATGCAGGAATAACAAGGAAGGGAATTGGTTTAACTCTAAACCTTATCAGTAGTTCACAAATATCCCATTTTATGAACAAGTTTAATTTTAAGGGGGTTAACATTTTATGCTATCATCTCACAATTTAAACCTTTATTTCAAATCTACTCATGCCATTACTCTGGATTCACCCATAGACATATCTCCATTTACTGGGAACACGACGTATTCGAATACCAAACGACTCTGTAGCGTCTGCCTAGCTTTACCCTAACGATACCCACAGCTAGCTCGGTTGAGGATAACAAAGTGTAATACTTCCCCAAGCTCATCTCTATTCTGCCTAGCGGGTTAAAGGACAAGGCGCCTGTTGGCCTCAACTTGGCCTTCGCGAGAGTGTGCACCAACCGGCGACTCGTGCAGAGAGTGTGCACCAACCGGCGACTCGTGCACCCACTATTGCACGACTAGGAGGAACACGCAGTCCTCAAATACCGCAAAGGGCACAGCAGCACCCACACTCATAGAAATAACAATCTCACCTCACTCAGTGGCCATTACACTCGTTAAAGCCTGAATTGCGAATTCACCGAAAGGCTGCAGAAGTTCAATTCACTGGAGCAGTATACACTAGGTCCAAATACCTCGATCATGCAGATGGGCGTTAACTATATCACTTATACTGGTACAAGGGGGTTATGTCCTTAAAAACTTTATATAAACCACAGTACCTCCAAAACCATCACATAAAATGGCAATTTCATATAATATTCAACATGCTCATAATAAGCAGGATTAACCTAGAGTTGTCAAAGGTATATATTAGGCTCAATTCAAGGCATGGCAATATATAGCAATATAAAGTAATTGGTCACTACTATTTCAAAAGGATTTTTAGTAAAATTACTCATGCATGCTATGTAGTACTTGCAAGGTAAGTACATCTACCCAAAATATGACCTAGCTCTAGATTGGGTTCAATTATGTTCAAAGGATTGCATGACTTGCCTTTGGGATCGGCATAGTCGTACCACTCGTCTCCTCCTATGGTTGCAAAGGCGTACGCGTCTGCGGCGAACTCTGATTCCTCGATCGGATCTGCTGTGGTGGGTTCTACCAATACACAAATAAAAATAAATAAGTGCATAACTCCAAATAAATTCCAAAAACTCAGAAAGTGCACAAGATAATTAAAAAGAGGAATTATGGAAGAAATTTGGAACTTTTCCGAAGTCGCGGTGAGCGAAAACCCTAGAGCCAAAATTAGGGTTGCATCAATGGTTGCTCAGATCACGATGAAACTGGCGTGCATGGGTTCGGAATAATTCAAGGAGTCGAGAATAGGAACCAGATTTGTGTTCTGAGGTCAAATGAGCAGTGAACCAACTGAACCAGGAAATAAAGAATTTCTGAATTTTCTTTTAAAGGGAAAAAGCTGGTTCACTAGTTTTTCTTGGTTTACAGAGGACGGCGGTGGTTCGAGGGTGCCGACGGTAGGGGGGGCCGAGGGACGGCGAAGTGGGACCGGTTCTGGGCTCCTGGAACCGAGGCGAATCCATTCCCCAGGGTCCCCAGAGCTGGAACCCTAGTGGCAAAGCGGGCGATGGCAGATAGATCATGGCGGCGGTGGTGTTCTGTGGTGGCGGCGCTCCGGCGAGCTGGCGGCGAGGTGCGGCGGCTGGGGAGCATCATTGGACTGAGGGGGATGTATGTGATGGTGGTGACTTGGGCTGGGGAGAGCCGAGGTGGCAGCGCGCCGAGTGGCAGGCAACGGCCCGATGGTGATTTCGCCAGGGTAATTGAGGGGAAAAAAGGATTTTGATATGGAGAAGACAGTGATCACCTCAATTTTGAGAGATAGGCAACGACTACGTCGAATTTTGAGAATTGAGCGGAGGTGGCTGAAGTTAGGTTTTGCGGTATTTTGCTCCGACGATGGCAAACGGCGGCATGGAGGTCGGCGCGAGGTATGGGTTGCGACGCGTGGGCGTGAGGTGGCGATGTAACAGCTACGTGGCATGGCTAGGAGGCGATGGTGATTAGCCACATCGGCTCTATCTCGTGAGGCAAAGCAGAACAGGGGAGGTCGGCATGCCAGGGCCTGGACCGACTTTGACTAGAAAAAGAGAAAGAAAGGAAGAAGATGGGTCGGTTGAGGAAAAAGCGGGTTGATGACAAGCGGAAGAATGGGCCGACAATAAGAAATAGGACGGGCTGGTTGCCCAATGGCGAAGCAGACTCATCGCGAGGGTTAAGGATAGATAGATGGTTGGATGGCTTTGCACTTCCGAGGAAAAATAAAAAGAAAAGAAAACGAGAAACAAATACAGCGAACAAGAAACGACGAATGAAAAACGACGTTTTTAAATGGAACGAAACGGTAAACTCGACTTGAATTTTTTTTTGAGAATACACGAAAATAGAAACGGTTTTAAAATTTAGTGATTTTTAGGGCTGTTACAGACCTACCCTCCTTAAGGGAATCTCGTCCTCGAGATTCATCAAACTGCTGAACAGGTGTGGGTACTTCTTTTCCAATTCAGATTCTCTTTCCCAGGTTGCTTCATCCTCTGTGTGGTTCTTCCACTGTACTCGACAGAATTTAATACTTCTGTTCCGTAACCTCCGTTCAGTCGTCTCGAGGATTTTCTCGGGTTCTTCTTCATAGGTCAAGTCTAGTTGGAGTGTAATACCTTGCAACGGTACTTGTTCTATTGGAGTTCGTAAACATTTCTTTAACTGTGAAACATGGAAAACAGGATGAACTCTAGTTAATTCTTCAGGCAACTGCAGCTGATATGACACTTCTCCTCTTCTTTTTAGGATCTGATATGGTCTGATGTACCAAGGAGCTAATTTTCCTTTCATCTGAAACCTTTGCACGCCTTTAAGCGGACTCACTTTTAGATAAACAAAGTCTCCTGTTGTAAAACTCAAATCTCTTCTTCGATTCACTATAATTCTTCTGTTTGGTTTGTGTAGCCTTAAGCTTCTCCTTGATAATTCTGACATGGGCTTTGGCATCATGTGCAAGTTGCGGTCCTATCAACTGGCCTTCTCCAATTTCTGTCCAATTAAGCGGAGTTCTGCATCTTCTACCATACAAAGCTTCAAATGGTGACATTTCTAGGCTGGATTGGTAGCTGTTGTTATATGAAAACTGTGCAAATGGCAAGCATATATCCCACGCTGATCCATAGACCAAAGCACATGCCCTTAACATATCTTCTAGTATTTGATTCACTCGCTCTGTTTGTCCTCCAATCTGTGGGTAATATACCAAACTGAACCCTAATTTTGTACCCATCAACTCTTGAAAAGTCTTTCAAAATCTTGATACAAACTACGACCCTCTATCAGACACTATTCTCTTTGGAACTCCATGCAGGATGATAATTCTGGTCAAATATAATTTAGCTAACTTATCTCCTCCGTAAGTCTATTTAACTGGTAAGAAATGTGCCACTTTAATTAACCTGTCGACTATAACCCATATAGCATCATAGCCATCTTTAATCTTCGGCAACTTTGTTATAAAATCTATTTCTATTTCATCCCACTTTCATTCAGGAGAAGGTAATGGTTGTATCAATCCTGCAGGTCGCTGATGATCTACTTTAACCTTCTGACACACTTCACATAGGTTCACATGTTCTACAATCTCTCGCTTCATGTCGGTCCACCAAAAGGTCTTCTTTAGATCTTGATACATCTTTGTTCTTCCAGGATGGATTGAAAATAATGAATCATGAGCTTCTTGTAGTATTAGATCCTTGATTTCTTTCTTATCTAGAACACATATTCTTCCTTGGAACATTAAAATTCTATTATTGTCTTTTGCAAAACCTGGTGCCCTATTCTCTTGGTTATCTTTCTTAATCTTCTGGATTTATGGATCTTCCTGTTGTGCCTTCTTTATCTCATCTTCTAGAGTTGGCTTCACTTCCATGGTGCAAATACTGGATTGATCAATAAACTCCAACTTCAACTGGCGGATTTCCTTTAATAATGGCTTTAAGCATTCCTGAACCATTGCATTGCTGCAAAATGCTTTCCGGCTTAGGGCATCGGCTACCACATTTGCTTTCCCTAGATGATACTGAATATCCAAATCATAGTCATTTATCAGCTCTAATCATCTTTGCTGCCTCAAATTCAGGTAAGGTTGAGTGAATATGTACTTCAAACTCTTATGATTAGTAAACATCTCACACTTTTTCCAATTAAATAGTGTCTCCAAATCTTCAGTGCATGCACAACTACTACCAATTCAAGGTCATGTGTTGGATAATTCTGCTCATGTGGTCGAAGTTGACGAGAGGCATAGGCTACTATTCTTCCTTCTTGCATCAAAATGCAACCAATTCCTTGACGACTTGCGTCACAGTAGGCCTGAAAATCCTTCTTGTTATCAGGCAAAGCTAACACTGGAGCGGTCGTTAGTCTTGTTTTGAGTTCTTGGAAACTCTTCTCACATTTATCTGGCCATTCAAATGGCACATCTTTCTTCAAGAGATTGGTGAGAGGTCTTGCTATCTTAGAAAAACCTTCAATGAAGCGCCGATAATGTCCTGCCAGTCCCAAGAAACTCCGGACATCCTTTTCTGTCTACAGTTGCTCCCATTCTGATACAGGTTTAACTTTCTCTAGGTTTACTTTCACCCCTTCTGTAGTGATGATATGGCCTAAAAATTGCACTTACTTCATCCAGAAGTCACATTTAGAGAACTTGGCATACAACTTTTGCTCTCTTAATCTTTCCAAAACTAGCCTTAAATGTTCTTCATGTTCTTCTTCACTGGATGAATATATAAGGACATCATCTATAAAGACTACCATAAACTTGTCTAGGTAGTCCATATAGGTCTTGTTCATCAACCCCATGAAGATTGCTAGTGCATTGGTCACTCCAAATGGCATCACAGTAAACTCATATAGTCCATACCTATTAGTAAATGCAGTCTTCGGTATGTCTTCTCTAACTCTCAACTGATGATATCCTAATCTTAGATCAATCTTCAAAAACACCTTATCTCCCTTTAGTTGATTAAACAAATCATCAATTCTTGGTAATGGATACTTGTTCTTGATAGTTGCTTCATTAAGTGCTCGATAATCCACACACATCCTAAGTTTACCATCTTTCTTCTTAGCAAATAGCACTAGGGCATCCCATTCTGACACACTTGGCCTTATAAAATATTTCCCTTCTAGCTCATCAATCTGCTTCTTCAATTCCTTTAATTCAGGTGCAGCCATACGGTATATTGTCTTCGCTATGGGTTTGGTTCCAGGCTTCAGCTTGATGTTGAACCCGACTTCTCTTCCTGGAGGCATTCCTAGCAACTCTGTTGGGAAGACATTTGGAAATTCATTAACCACTGGCACTTTCTCAACTCCTTCTGCGACCATGGTGTTTAGTGACTGTGGCAATAGTAGCAACAAGGGTCTCTTGGCTCTAAACTCTACTTTCTTCCCTTCAGTATTAACCAGACCAATGATCTTATTCTCACAACCCGTCTTTCCCAGTATAACATGCAATCCTTGCATTTCTAGTGGCATAAGGTCTGTTAAAAAGGCAACTCCTATCTAGATCTCTATATTAGGGCACTTAAATTGGGACTTCATGTCTGATCCAGGGGCATGGATCACATGGGTATTATTTAAAGCTACTAGGCTTAAACCACGCTTCTTAACCAAAGCCAAAGAAATGAAAGAATGTGTAGCACGCAGATCAAATAAAACCAAAAGCAGGCTCTGAGTTAACAGAAAACATACCAAGCATAATGTCCATAGCTCCAGTGGCATCCTTGGCTGAAACATGATTGACCCTTCCCTAAATAGCTCCAGGGTCATCCTCGTCCTGCAATAGCTCCAACCTCCACGGTTTGGTACTACTCCATGATTGGGCACTCCTGCTCCACGTCCTGCCACATTCTGGTTCTGCGGCACGGCATGTGGGATAGAATTCTGGGCTCTTGCTCTGACTTGTGCAACATCCGTCAAAAAGTTTCTCCAAGGGCAGTTTAGACGGATGTGCCCCACCAGCTTACAATGATAACATTCCTTTGGAAAATTACTCGCTGGATACTGACTTCCACCGTAATACTGTTGTCTCTGTGGCATTGGAAGCCTTGGCATCTGTGGCGGGAAATGCCGAGATGGTACTGCTGGCATCATCATCCTTGGCCTTGGGGCCCTTGAAGAAGGCTTCATCTGCTGCGAGGCCTTGCGCTTGCGGCTTTCCTCCAATTCTTTCTTCTTGCGCTCAATCAACAGGACCTTGTTGAGTAGCTCCGACATATCCTTGTAGTACACACCGGCAAGCTTGTACTTGATTGGTTCTTCTAGGCCTTCAACAAACCACACCATCTTCTTCTTCTCTGTGTTCACATCATCAGGAGAATAGCGTGCAAGGCGCTGGAACTTATCATGATATTCTTCAATTGGCTTCCCATTCTGAGTGTGGTTTCTGAACTTCTTCATCTTTTCTTCAATCAATCCGTCTGGAATGTGCACCTTCCTGAACTCCTCTGAGAATTCCTTCCAGGTGATGGTCTCCTTGTTAGGATGGATAGCTTGGAAGTTAATCCACCATACTACAGTTGGACCACTAAGCTGATGAGAAGCATACAAAACCTTCTTCGGATCAGTGCACTAGACTGTGTTCAACTTCCTCTCAACATCCATCAACCAGTCATCTGCTGCTAATGGCTCTGGGGCTGAAGAAAATGTCGGTGGCTTGGTCCTTTGAAAATCTATCCACCTAGATCCCATGGTTGATCCCTCAGTTGTGGCAGCACCTGGTTGTGGCATCCTACTGATAACTTGCTCAAAACGCCTGCTGTAGTTCTGATCCATCATCTGCATCACCCTTGCGAGATCAACCGGATTCTTTGGCGGCTGCTTACCCGCACTACCATTTCCATCTGTTCCTGACATCTTGTCCCTTTACTTAGGCATGTAATAGGTTTTTCATTATAAAACGCTAATTAAAGTGTAACAAGGAAAGACTGAATAGACTTAGACTGGAAAAGCACGAAATAAAGAAGCAACGAAGTAGCAAGGAATGACAGATAGAGTCATGTTTAGGGTTTTTCTTGCAAAAAGAGAGAGACGCAATAGCACACCGAGTGCCACGTAACCCCAAAAGGTTACATGAAACAACAGGATGGCCCTTTCGCAAATACAATACATGACTCCACGTTCTACACGATGGACAAACCATCGACTGACACAAGTCGACATACACTACCGTCAACCCTATCTTAATGGAACTATCGAACTTCAACGCTACTCTCCAAAGCAACTTCACTCCCGAGATCTCTAAATCGTACTATTATGCCCGGACCAACTAACCGAGCCTTGAATAGGGTAGGAAAAAGATCAACCAAAACCTTTCAAATTCAGATCAGGAAAACAGACAAAGGCGGAGAGGGAGTCAATTAGAAGAATGACCCATTTTCGCAATTCTTTTTAAGTTTTCAAAATAGATTTTCAAACACTTCCTAACCAACCTAGGTCAATCTACAGTCAAGCCTGCTCTGATACCACTCCTGTGGTGACCGTTCGGAGGGGGTCCAAATGTCCCACGACACATGTAACCATCCAGGAAGTTCAGTTACGTGTAGAATGATACAGAAATAGAACTTCGATTAATTATACAAATCGACAAGGTTCTAATACAACCCAAACTCAACACACACACACAATGGGCCTATGGCCATACACATACAACCAAAAGACGCAACTCTGCACCACAAGAACGACCTAAGCATAGAGTCAACATAGAACTCGAAGCCTACGTCTTCGTCCCAGTCCTACAGATCGACGGCTTCCTCGACTTCACCTGCAACTTCCTCCTGACCGGCTGGACCACAAAATATGCAAGATTGAGTACACAAGTACTTTGCAAGCCATGCAAGGAAACACCAACCCGATGACTCGTGCACCCACTATTGCACAACTAGGAGGAATACGCAGTCCTTAAATACCGCAAAGGGCACAACAGCACCCACACTATTTTTCTCAAGACGAGATCCCCAACCAAAAAGGCGTGGGTACGGACATTGCGATTGTGATAACGACGCAGGCCTTGAAGATACCTTGCCGACTGGATTATTGCGATATCCCTCGCTTCTTCCAACTGATCTAGTTCGACCAATCGGGTATTGTTGGATTTGTCTTCTGAGTAAGCCCGAACTCGCAGAGAGCCGAACTCTAACTCGGTTAGTAACACAGCCTTAGCACCATAGACCAGGAAGAAAGGGGATTGCCCTGTTGCCTGACTAACCGTGGTTCTTAAAGACCAGAGAACAGATGGGAGTTCTTGTACCCACCGCCCTGCATATGGCTGTAGTCGGTCGAATATCCTGGCCTTGATACCTTGTAAAACCATGCCATTGGCGCGTTCAACCTACCCATTGCTCCACGGGTGTGCCACAGACGCATAACAGATCTTGATGCTGAAGTCGTCACAGAAATCTTAAAATACGCCGCCCGTGAACTGAGTACCATTGTCTGTGATGATGCGGTTAGGGACCCCGAATCGGTATAATATACTCATAATGAAGTCCTTTGCTCGTGCCGCTGTTATGGTAGCAACGGGCTTTGCCTCAATCCAGTTCGTGAATTTATCCACTGCGACGAACAAGTGTGTGAACCCTCCTGATGCTTTCTTGAAAGGCCCGACCATGTCAAGCCCCCATACTATAAAGGGCCAAGAGATTGGGATTGTTTGGAGTTCTTGGGCTGGGAGATTTGTTTGTCTTGCATAGAACTGACAACCCTCGCATGTGCGAACTATGTCTTTAGCATCTGTTACTGCTGTTGGCCAGAAAAATCCCTTCCTGTAAGCCTTTCTGACTAACGTTCTGGATGCGGCATGGTTGCCACATTTGCCCGAGTGGATTGATTGCAGAATCTGCTTGCCCTCCTCGGGTGTGACGCAGTGTATGAGGACACCAGATGCACTTCTTCTGTACAGGTCTTCTCCGACTACTAGGAAACTTTTGCTTCGACGTTTGATTTGTTCAGCTTGGATGCGATCTTCTAGGAGTTCATCTTCCAGGAGGAATTTGAGAACAGGAGTCTGCTAATTTTGAGATATGATCAGTATTTCATCTGTTGTCGGGGTAGGTTTAGCCTCCGACTGCTCTGGCACTGGTTTCTTCTTGACTGATGACTTCATTAATTGCTCGACAAAGATCCTAGTAGGGACCACTTCTCTCTTGGATCCCATGTTAGCCAGTTCGTCTGCAGCATCGTTGTATTGTCGTAGGACATGGGTTATCTCCAGCCTGTTGAACTTGTTTTCCAGCTTTCGGACCTCCTGATAGTACGCCGCCATGGTATCGTCAAGACATGTCCAGTCTTTCATGACTTGGTTGACCACGAGTTGGGAATCTCCATGCACAACCAATCGACGGATGCCGAGTGATATAGCAATGCAGAGCCCGTGGATGAGTGCCTTGTACTCGGCGACATTGTGGGAAGCCGAAAAGTGAATTTGGAGAACGTACTTGAGTTTTTTGCCGGTGGGTGACGTCAGTACAATGCCGGCCCCGGTGCCGCCAATCCTTAGAGAACCGTCGAAGTACATTGTCCAGTACTCTAGCTTGTCTGTTGTTGTAGTCGTCTGAACTTCTATCCACTCGGCCACAAAGTCGGCTAGAGCTTGTGATTTGATTGCTGTCCGTGGCTGACAGGTGATGTCGAACGCCATCAACTCGAGCGCCCATTTAGCGATTTGGCCGGTGACCTCGCGGTTGTGCAGGACATCCCCAAGTGGATACGATGTGACCACCGTGATTTGATGCGACTGGAAATAGTGCACCAGCTTTCGGACAGTGATGAGTAGGCCATATAGCAGCTTCTGGACCTGCGAATATCTCATCTTTGAGTCGGCAAGGACCTCGCTGACGAAGTAGAGTGGCCGTTGAACTTTTTGTGTATGACCCGGTTTGGATCGCTCGACCACCAACACTGTGCTGACTACCTGAATGGTTGCCGCAAGATATAGCATTAATGGCTCTTCAGGCATAGGTGATGCCAACACGGGTGGTGATGTGAGAAATTTCTTGAAGTCTTCGAAGGCTTGCTGGGCTTGGGAGTCCATTGAAAATTATCTGCTTTCAACAGTAGCTTGAAAAGGGCATGCCCCGTTCGCCCAGTTAGGAAATAAATCGGTTGAGGGCCGCCATGCAGCCTGTCAACTTCTGGACGTTCTTCTAGTTAGTCGG
Source organism: Oryza meyeriana var. granulata (assembly GCA_003991445.1). Lineage (NCBI taxonomy): Eukaryota > Viridiplantae > Streptophyta > Magnoliopsida > Poales > Poaceae > Oryza > Oryza meyeriana. Next base: position 85,662 of record RYFJ01000670.1, on the reverse strand, counting down.
GGGTGCCATGTTCATGATATCGTTGATTTTCTCTGGATTAGCCTCGATGCCGCGATGTGATACGATGAAGCCGAGTAGCTTGCCAGATGGCACACCGAAGGCGCACTTTTTTGGGTTCAACTTCATCTTGAATCTTCGAAGATTTTGGAAGGTTTCTTCCAAGTTAGTGGTAAGGTCTTCTTTGGACTTTGTCTTGATTACCACGTTGTCGACGTAGGCCTCCACGTTGCGCCTGATCTGAGTGTGTAAACACCACTGAATTGCTCGTTGATACGTTGCTCCAATGTTTTTCAAACCGAACGGCATGGTGATGTAGCAGTATGCTCCAAACGGTGTGATGAAAGACGTCTTTAAGCAGTCCTCCTCCTTCAGGCTGATTTGGTGGTATCCCGAGTAACAGTTGAGAAAGCTGAGAAGTTCGCACCCCGTAGTTGAATCCACCACCTGATCTATCCTGGGTAGACCAAATGGATCTTTAGGGCACGCCTTGTTCAAGTAGGTGTAGTCGATGCACATGCGCCATTTACCATTCTTCTTCCGGACCAGGACTGGGTTTGCCAGCCAATCCAGGTGATAGACCTCCTTGATGAACCCGGTTGCGATGAGCTTGGTTATCTCCTCCCGAATAGAATCTTTGCGGTCTTGTGCGAAGTGCCGTAGCTGTTGCTTGACTGGCTTGGCGTCTGTCTTGACATTTAGGGCATGCTTGATCACCTCCCTTGGTACCCCAGGCATGTCAGTAGGTTTCTAGGCGAAGATGTCCTTGTTTGCCTAGAGGAAGGTGACAAGTGCGTATTCCTATTTAGGGTCGAGTCCGGTCCCGACTAGAGCAGTCTTGGAGGGGTCGGAAGTGTCCAGGAGGATCTTCTTCGTGTCAGAGTCTGCTGAAATTCCTGACTTTGTTGCTTTTTTTGCTGGAACTTGGTTGTCCTCGACTTCTGTTGTGGCGGCTTGCCGAATACTATCGCATCCGACTGCCGCTTCTTGAGACTGAGCCAACTCGCAGCTCTCTTTGTCGTAGGTGAAGGCTTGCTTGACGTCGCTGCAAAGGGAGAGAACTCCGGCTGGCCTAGGCATCTTGAGCACCATGTAGGTATAGTGCGGTATCGCCATGAATTTGGCGAGCGCCAGCCGTCCGAGTATTGCGTGGTACGCAGTCTCGAAGTCGGTGACCTCGAAGCAGATATTTTCTGTGCGGAAGTTGTCCCGCATGCTGAAGGTGACCGGCAAAATTATCTGCCCGAGGGGTGTTGAAGACAGGCTGGGAATTATCCCGTGGAAGGGCGCCATACTCGCCACAGTTCTGAACGAGGGATTTTCATCTCATCCAAGGTCTTGGTGAAGAGAATATTGAGCGCGCAGCCTCCGCCTATGAGAACCTTCTTCAACTTGATATTTTTGATGACCGTGTCCAGGACGAGTGGATAGCGTCCCGGGTGTGAAACCCGATCTGGGTGATCTGCGCGGTTGAATGTGATGGGCATCTCTGACCAGCGCAAATACTGGGGGGCGTCTGCTGTAGAGACCGTGTTGACATCACGCGCTGTTAGCTTCTGCTTTCTCTTGGACTCATACGCAGATGGCCCTCCGAAGATGTGGTTGAGCTCGGCCTGGGGATCTTGATAATCATCGGCCAGGCCCAAATCTGGCTTGTCCTTGTCCTTGTCGGTGCCAGATGATGAAGCCTGCTCGGAAGCAAACTTCTTGAGCATGAAGCAGTCCTTGGCCGCGTGTTTACCCTTGGGGTGGAAGGGGCAAGGCCCGTTCATCACCTTCTGGTACTCGTTGTTCCTTGGGGGTCGTGACCGAGTCCGCTCCACGTTGGCCACCACGTTTTCCGACTTCCGCTTGCAGCTGCCGGATTTGTTCTGTGACGGCTCGTTGTTAGTTTTAGATTTTTGGTCCTTTTGCCGGGGCTCTTTCTTCTCGTCAAGAGCCTCAGCGACCGCCTCAGCCGACTCGGCGTACTTATTCGCCATATCGAAGAGAGCCTGGACAGAGGCTGGTGGCTTTCGAGTGAACTTCGCAATGAACGGGGTGTCCTTGACTCTCTTGCGGAAGGCGGCGATGACGACCTCGTCCTTGATCATTGGGATCGAGTTGCGCTTCTCGGAGAATCTTTTGATGAACTCACGGAGAGACTCGTTCTTCCTCTGGTGCAGCTGATAGAGATCATGCTCGGAAGATGGCCGCTCGTAAGTCCCCTGGAAGTTAGCTATAAAGCGTTCCCGGAGTTCCCCCCAGGAGCCGATTGATCGCCTAGGGAGCCCTATTAGCCATGTCCTCGCTGAGTCGGCCAGGGCGACCAGGAGGTAGTTAGCCATGGCTTTGTGGTCCCCTCCGGCAGCTCAGATCGCCAGAGTATATACGGTGAGCCAGGACTCGGGGTTAGTCTTGCCGTCGTATTTTTCCATCCCCGTAGGCTTGAAGCCCGACGGCCAGTCGACATCTTGTAGCTCCTGGGTGAAGGCTGGTATGCCTTCATCTTCGTGAGGGCTCCGGCTCCGACCGTGGCAGTTAAACCACTCGTGTGGGAGACCGAAACGCTCGTACTCGTCCTCTAGTCGGCGGCGCTCGTCGTCATCGCATTGGCGGCGCCGAGCGTTGATATCTTGGTAGAGATCACGTTGCAGACGGACTCGGAGGTCTTGGTTGAACCGGCGATCGTTCTAGGGACGCCGCTGATTGTTGTTGTTTGTGTTGCTGAGAGATGTTTGCCATGACTCCGCATGCGGCTAACTTGAGCCAGCTGCCCGGCGTCGTGGTGATGCAGACGAGACTACCGCCAGAGAACCCGACCGGTTGGTCGGTACAAGTGTGTCGCCCGACTGTTGGTGCTGCTGACATGCAGCAGCTGTAATCATCGCCTTGATCTTCGCTATAGTCGGGGTGGCCTGATGATCAGGCCCGAGCTGGAGTGTGTCCAGTAGGGTTTGCAGCAGCCACGACATTCTGTTGTGGCGTGACGAAGACATCGTGGTCGCCGACTCTAGTCTGGAGGATTTGTTGCTGAGCGGTTCTCCCAGCCTTGCGTAGCTCGTCATTGCGAGCCTCGCGTTCGGCCTCCTCCTGTTGCCGTAGTCCGCGGGCCTCCTCTTCTTGCTCCTATTGTACTCGGCGCACCTTTGGCGGAGGGCTTGAAGCCATGAAAATTTCTCGGGCTAGAAGGAAGCTCGCCAAACTGGTGTCCGAGCTGGTGTTCAAACTGTTATCCGACTTGGAGTCAGAATCCGAGTAGTTCATTGGGGTAAGGACGACTCCGACCTCCCTAGATCCAATCTGGAACGGCTCTGAGCCATGTCCGAACTGAACCGTAGAGGATCGGGTCTGCCATGTGGGATGTAGATTGTAGATGTCCACGGCGTCGCTGGGTCTGCTTGGGAGATTGATGATCTCTTTCCCTCCTAGCCCTACCCGGGCCGGCTCAAGGCCGAGTCCGAGTCGAACGCCAAAGGAGAGAGTTGTCCCGAGACCCGGCGAAGTAGAAGATTGCCGCAACAAATCGACGAGGGTTGCTGCAGCGTCGTGTGGGCCAACTGGCGTGGAGTCGGGCGGTTCCTCAGCCGATCGGATCTGATCTGACTCGGCCAAGGTGAGGTTGCCGAGCTAGTCGGCGACGAAGTCGAGGTTTCCGAATGTAATTGTGTCTCTAGGGGAGAATCCGTTGCCATTGACTCTAGATGTTGAATCCATCGAGCTTGAGGTTGATCTCGCCGAAGCCCCTACCTGGCGCGCCAACTGTCGATGTTTTACACCAGCAATGTGATTATAGGGCTACTCGTCGGATAGAAACTCGGTGGACTGCAAAGGAACACGGGGAGTTTATACTGGTTCAGGTCCTCAATGTGAGGTAATACCCTATGTCCAGTTGGGATGTATTCCTTTGAGGATGTATGGTGGTGGTTCTGATGAACTTGTCCTCAGAGGGCGCCCTGCCTCCCCTTATATACTGGGGGACAGGGTTACAAGGTAGGAGTCCTAGCTGGACTACGGCCAAGGAATCTCCTCTTGAGATATAACCCACCCGACTAGGATTGTATATTCCTTATTGTACAAGGCTAAGTCTGTCGGGCTCTATCATATCTCTAATTACAAGGCTAGGCCCATCCTCCGTCCGAGTAGCCCATATGCTTGTGATGAGGTACCCGGGGCCCATGGCCTCCTGTAATGACCCGTTTTTCATTTCCCTGTTGAATTTGTTTTTCTGAATTCGAACTCTCCTATTCCGTTCAGCTGTGCCCCAGTTTTCTCTCCTTGGCCAGCCGACTGCCTTTTCCCCTTGTGCCGAGTAGATTCCTACTCAGTTCCTGAATCTTGCCCTTTTACCCTTTGTCCACTCGGCCATCTTTGCCGCCGAGTAAGCCTTTGCAATCACCGACTACCTTGTTAACCCATTGTCTTGCCACCCTGACTACCCTGTCCACCCGATCTGTTTCGCAGCAGCGCCGGACTGGCGGGAAGACCTCCCGGTGTCTAACCTCTGGCGACGGCCTTATCGTCATCTTTTCCCCGATTCTGCCACAGCCCGCTCAGACTAGCGGACAATAACCCGCCGCACTGCAAGAACCCGCTTGGACCCATGGTTAGTCAGAGGCTCCATCTGCAAAGTCCCACCAACCCGTCCTTGCCACAACCTGAGTGTCCCATCACCGCTACAGCGTCTACCAACTCCACCGGTCACGCCCAATCCCTAAGTCAATCTTTGCCTTGATGTCACGTCGCCTCAGCTAGCTAGCTGTAGCCTTGCCAGCTTATCGTGACTCCTTTCTCTATCCATCACCTTGCGCCGCCGTGTCCCTGCCTCGCGCGCCGGCTATAAAAGGCCATCCATGCCTCTTCATTCCCTTGTTTTGCAACCTAGCCGTCTCTGCTGAACCGCCATCACCCGCTTCACCGCTAAACCATCATCTTCCTGCTCCCTAGACCCCGAGCTCCATCGCCGCCGCTCATTACATCGCCCTTGTGTTCTTCCGTTTGGAATGCGAAGAAGAAGAAGAGCGGAGTGAAGGAAGACCGAGCTAGTCTACCATCCGGAGTTCTTAACCGGTGAGCCTTGTTGCCCAGTCGACAAGCTTACCTCAGCCGTCTACGATAAACCTTCATCCTACTACTGCGATGTTCTTCTCCTAGTGTTTTACCTCTTTTCAGCATATCAGTAATTATCTCTTCTGTGTGTTCAGATCCTAAATCGGCGGACGATCCAGAAGCCGTCTTCGTCGAGGAAGATCTTCCGCAGGAACAAGGCAAGCCCCTTTGACCATATTGTCTCCTATATGTGCAAATTATGTTGTTTGCAAAATATGCATGCTTAATTTACACTTTAATTTGATTGGCCTCGGTTTGCAAGCGCAACTGACGGACCTACCCAGTAGTCGCACTTATTTTGGTAGGATATTGATGTATTTCTCCCTTGATAGCCCCACAAATGGCACGTTGGCAGCATATCCTTTGGGGTGCGATTGCTGAGTAGAATGGCTTAGCCCTGCAGTGATTGTATTGCGTTGGGAAACAATGGTTTTTGCTCAACTGTTTGAAAACCCGATACCCTACGTATCGGCATGTTTGAGAAATAAATGAAAGTTGTGAAAACCTTGATGTACAGAGACAGTGCCTATGTGGCCTGGCTATGTATTATCGATAAGGACCGTTTCCTTTGGGAATTTGCATCCGAGCATTTTACAGTGCAACCATACGAGTAGTATGGGATGCCCCTGGCCGAGTAAATTGTAGGTTTAGGGAAGTCTGGTCCGACTGGAGTGGACTCATCTGAGTTGTGGCTCATGAGCCCTGGTGCTGACGGTGGTTGGAGCTGACCTGAAGCATCGATCCTGTGTGGATCCTTCTGCTGGCAATGGATAACCCTAGACTGGCTTTGGAAATGGCCTTGTCATGAACTTTGTACCAGCCAGTACTCGGTGTAAGTTTCGTGTTGTATGGGTAAAGCGTGCACCCTCTGCAGAGTCTAGTTGAACTGTTCGAACAGCCGTGCCCATGGTTAAGGGCGGTGTAAGGTGATTCCCATAGCGTAGATTTGGTTGCCAGTGATTTGTGAAATCGATTGATGGGATGGGAATTGTAACCAGAGTTTGCCGAGTGGCAAATGGAAGGCCTGTGTGGCCAGAAACGGGACTGTGTGACCTGGGGTGTTGAAGCACCATAAGCAAGTGTGTGAAAAGTTAACAGGAGTAAAGTCTTCGGGTTGTAGCTAGAAGACGATAAAGAGCAGACTACCTGGTTGTAGCCAGGGCAGCGAAATTGTGCTAACTGGTTGTAGCCAGTGAAGCAAATAAGCTTGTAACCGGTTGCAGCTAGAATTTCTAAAGGAAGCTGGGAACCGGTTGTAGCCGAGTCTCAGGGTCAACAGGTGGTCGGAGCCACTTGGAAAAACAACAGACCTAAGGAGTGGTCGAAGCCACTCAGGTGACAGCCAAGTTATGAGGTCACTCGGTTAATTACCGAAAGACGAAAATGGAAATACATGATTCAGTAACTATAAGTGGCGAGTTGTTGAAAAGCAACTTGCGGGTTGGATCAAGGCGTGAGCCTCTTTTCGACAATTAAAAATTAGACACACTAGTATTTGTCAAGCAAAATGTTTCTAAAGGCTGTTTTCACAAATAAGACTCTTAGCCCCCTTGTCTAGCCGACATGGCACTTTTCCTCGGCTTGCTGAGTGCGAAAGTACTCACCCTTGTTCTTATATATGTATATATATTATATTAGGTTCTGGAGAAGAAGACGAAGACCCGACCGCTGCCGAGTTCTTCTAGGACCAAGCCGACTATGAGGACTTCTGAGGTTTCAGGCCTAGCCCCCAACCAAGCTTGTGGTTTTGTCGTGTTCCATCACCCAGTAGTTTTTCTCCCCTGCTTTTGCCCTGTCTGTGCTGTATCTCTCTAGTTTACCCTGTTCTTGCCATTGTCCATCTGGGGCCTGTCCTAGATGGCAACCTTTTTATGTATCTTCCCAGTATGTTTTATATGTACTCTGCTATGTATTTAGTGTACTCTGAGTTTGCATCACCGATGACTATGTGTGTATTTGACTACTGATCCAGGGATCGGTTACTGTATGCACATGGTGGGCTCCCGCCGAGGTGGGGGTGCCACAAGAGGTGGTATCAGAGAATAGGTTGGCCCTAGGAACGAAACCCTACGCGTGTAGATGCCCTTAGAGATCTTATTTTGAAAACTATATTATTTGCAAAAGCTAGGGACTGTCCAATCATCTCCTTCTGTCGTTGTAGATCTTGAAAATATTTCTGAACTCTTGGCTATCCAAATATCTTTGGCTCCCGCGCATAGCTCTGGCATCAGCCCTAAGGATTCAGTGCTCCGCCCTATCCATCGCCCTTCACTGAGGTTGAGTTTTCGAGTGCGTTTCCTGGTTTGCTGCTCGATCTCATCATGGTGTCCTAGTTGTTTCCCTTATCTATTCTATCTGCTTGACTGCCAATACCTTTCTGAGCCTTTCTCCCTTGGTTGCCCTTTTCTGGAATCAGATGGCAGGACGTCAGCGTCGCAATGCTCGTGCTCTAGCTCGCCTGGGTTATGAAGACCAAGTTCTAGCCCGCAACAACGTGCCTCCTACAGTAAATGAGCAAGAAGTAGAGCAGGCTCATGATCAGATGTCCGGTAATGGTCGTGCAATCGACCCTGGTACCTCTGCCGCTGCAGCCACAAACCATGGAGGATTGCCTCAACCACCTCAGCTTCCGGTAGACCCACAGCAGCTTATGGCCATCCAGACCTAGATTTTGCAAGACATTGCTCAGAACTTGGCCGCCTTACAGCCTCTTTTTCATCAAGCTCAACCAACACAAGCCCATGGCCGCTCCAAGCTTGCCGACTTCCTGAGGTCCCGTCTGACAGAGTTCTCATAGACCGCCGAGCCAGTGGAGGTTGACGACTGGCTGAAGGACATGGACAGAAAATTGAACCTAGCGCAATGCACACCCATTGAGAAAACCTTGTTTGCTGCACATCAACTTTGAGGTACAGTTGCCAACTGGTGGGAGAACTACTGTGCTGCCCATCAGGATGCCGCTAACATTGCTTGGCCCGAGTTTGCTAAAAGCTTCAGAGCTGCATATGTCCCAAAAGGAGTGATTGACATCAAGAGAGAAGAATTCAACAATCTCAAGCAGGGACATTCCAGCATCAGTGAGTACCTGAGCAGATTCAATCACCTGGCCCGTTATGCACCCGAGGAAGTGAACACGGATAAGAAGAAGATCAGGAGATTCCTGAAGGGAATGAATGTGGCAATGAAGATTCAGCTCCTTGCTCATGACTTCCCTACCTTTCAGCACATGATCAATAGAGCACTAGTGGTTGAAGGCGCTAGGAAGGAAATCGAGGTTTTTCGCAAGCGCAAGGCCTCTCAGATGCAGACTCGTGGTGGTCCGTGTTCCAGGCCCAATCCCCAATCCTCACCGTCAATTTGCTCCACCCCAGTTTCAAGGGCATATGTCTCGCCCGATTGCTCCCCGCCCAGCTCCATCTATTCAATCTCGACCTCTCAGTGCAAATACCGGTGTGAGCCACCCTATCCCAGTTAGCCTATAGCAGAGAAGCACCCTGAGTACATCGGGAAGCCGATGTTACAACTGTAACGAGTTGGGACACTTTGCCCGTCACTGTCCTCAGAAGCAAGCTCCTGCAGCCCTTGGATGCCCCAACATCAGCACTGCAAGTGCCCCTGTGCTCAGTCAAGGACAGCTGACTATACAGGCTAGTGGACATGCCTCCCGCACCACGCCGACTTTTGGACGAGGCCGTGTCAACCATATCCAATCAGAGACAGCTCAAGAAACTTCAGATGTCGTGATCGGTACGTTTCTTGTCAATTCCGTACCTGCAGTTGTTTTGTTTGATTCAGGAGCATCGCATTCCTTTATTTCTCAATCTTTTGTGGATAAATATGGTTGGGATACTCAAGGCCTTAGGGTACCCATGATCATACACTCCCCTAGCAAGGAGTTTAGGTCAGACCGATCATGCCCTAGGGTTAACCTGGTAATTGAAGGGGTTAGTTTTGCAGCCAACCCCATTATCCTAGAATCACAAAGCTTGGATTTGATTCTAGGTATGGACTGGTTAGCCAAACATAAAAGCCGAATAGACTGTGCAACCAGCACCATAACCCTGCAGTGCCCTTTGGGACAGGAAGTGAAGTTTGCCCCTCCTGAAAACCCTAAAATTCAGTCTCTCCTGAGTTCTGTGCAAGCCATCCCTCTAGAAGAAGTGCTGGTAATTAATGAATACCCCGATGTCTTTCCAGGCAGCTTACCCGGGATGCCCCCTAATCGGGAGATTGAGTTTTCCATAGAGTTACTCCCCGGCACAGCACCAATATCCAGGAGACCCTATAGAATGGCAGCTAAGGAGTAGCTAGGTGAAGAACAGATAGAAGAATTGAGCTCTAGTTTTGTACAACCTAGTACATCACCTTGGGGAGCTCCAATGCTCCTAGTGGAAAAGAAGGACAAGACAAAGAGGATGTGCGTAGATTATCTCGCACTGAATGAAGTAACCATCAAGAATAAGTACCCGTTGCCTAGGATCGATGATTGTTGACCAGCTGCAAGGTGCTAAAGTTTTCTCTAAGATTGACTTAAATCAGGATACCATTAGCTGAAGATTAGACCTGAGGACATACCCAAGACAGCTTTCTTGACCCGTTATGGTCTATATGAGTATACAGTGATGTCCTTCGGACTCACTAATGCTCCAGCCTTCTCATGAGCCTCATGAACCAAATATTCATGGAATATCTCCGACAAGTTGTTGTATTCATAGAATGATATCTTAATCTACTCCAAGAGTGAGCAAACATGCAGAACATTTGAGAATGTTCTCAGGGAAAGCTAAGGAACACCAATTGTATGCCAAGTTACTCGGAAGTGAGTTTGGCTAGACCAAGTTGCTTTCTAAGGCACATTGTTACTGCCCAATGGTAGAAGTGGACCCAGGAAAAATAAGAAGGTGCTTTCTTGAAAATCCCCGACTACAGTCACAGAGGTGAGAAGCTTCCTAGGTTTGGCTGGTTATTACCGGAATTCATTGAATGATTCTCCAAGGATCGCCAAACCGATGACAGACTTGCTGAGAAGGAAAGGAAATTTGAGTGGAATGATGCTGTGATAAAAGCTTCCAGAGTTAAGAAAAAGACTAACTTACCCCGCCTATGCTGATCCTTCCGGATATCAGGAAAGATTTGAGTATACTGATGCATCCTAACTAGGCATAGGCTGTGTACGTATGCAGGAACTGAAGAGTGATCGGCTTATGCCTCAAGACAATTAAGACCTCATGAGATGAATTACCCTACACATGACCTAGAGTTGTCGTAAGTAGTGCATGCCGTTGAAGATATGCGACACTACCCTGATTGGGAATCGATGTGAGTCTATAATGACCATAAAAGCCTGAAGTACATATTACTTAGACTGAGCTCAATCTTAGACAAAGACGATGGTTGAATTAATCAAGGACTATGACCTTGGGATACATTACCACCTAAAAAGGCAAATGTTGTTGCCGATGCCCTAAGTCGAAGGGCCATTGCAATTCATCCTAAACTTGCCCCATCAACCAGAGTAAAGCTGAGAAATGGAAAGGCTAGATAAATGTGGTTAAGCAGGAACCGTAGCAACCTTGTTGATTCAACCCACATTGGAGAGCAGATCCTGAAGCTCAAAAGAGGATGAAGAAATCAACGTTATTAGGAAAACATACCAAGGGAAGGCTCCGAGTACTCTGTTGACAGCAAAGGACTGTCTGGTTGGAAACGCATTTTGCATACCGGCCCGAAAAGAAATCGAGACTTGATTCTGAGAGAAGCCATGAATCTGCTTATTTCATCCACCCAGGAATACCAAGATGTACCGGGAATATCAAGGATCATTACTGGTGGTCTAGAATGAAGCGAGACATTGCGAGTATGTCGCAGTTTGTGACATTTGTCAAAGGGTTAAAAGATCACCAGAAGCCAGCAGTTACTCAGCCCCTGAAGATACCCGAGTGGAAATGGGAAGAAATAGGGATGATTCATAACTGGTTTGCCTAGAATCCAGCAGGACATGATTCCATCTGGGTAATAGTGACCGACTAACCAAGGGTCGCCCACTTTATCCCTGTCAAGACCACCTACTCGGCTAAGAAGCTAGCTGAGTTGTATTTGACCAAAGTTATCTGCCAGAACATGGTGTCCCGACGAAGAAGATGTGTCTGATCGAGGAACCCCAGTTCACCTCTCACTTTTGGCAAAAGTTGCACGAAGCAATGGCACTTAATCTTAATTTTAGCACCATATATACCCCCAGACGGAATGGACAAACTGAGAGAGTAAATCAGATTGGTGGAAGATATACTAAGAGTCTTGCCTTAGATTTTAAGGAACTGGATTTCTGCGCGTATGCCGAATTCTCATACAACAATAGCTACCAAGCTAGTATCCAGATGGCCCCACTGAAGCTCTGTATGGACGCAAGTGTAGAACTCCACTCTGTTGACAAACGTGGGAGAAAAGATGTTTTTGGGCCTGATATTTTGAAGGAGGAAGATAAAGAGCGAGTTAAATTATCCGAGAATGCCTGAAGGTGCCCAATCGACAGAAGAACTATGCCGATAATCGGAGACGAGAGCTCGAGTTTCAAACAGGCGATCATGTGTATCTCCGAGTATCACCTCTACGCGGAACCAAGAGATTCAGAATGGGTGGAAAGCTCCGCCTCCTCATCGTCCGTATCCTATCATTGCCAAGCGCGAACAGTGCATATCAGTTAGAGTTACCTACAGAACTCTCTAATGTCCACGACGTGTTTCATCCCAGTTGAAGAAATGCCTTCGCATCCCAAAAGAACAAATCCCGTTGGAAGTGATCAAATGCAAGCAACTCACGTACAAAGAACGCCCCCAATTCGATTCTGGAGAGCAAGACAGATGTACAAGACGAAGGACGGTCAGATTCTGCAAAGTTGCAGTGGAGTAACCATTGCTGAAGATGAAGCTCATGGGAACAAGAAGATTTCCTTCCGAGCCAAGTACCTGAGCTCTTCGCCGAGTAGCAATCTCGGCGACGAGATTCTGTTAAGGGGTAGGTTTGTAACGACCCGTTTTTCATTTCCCCTGTTGGAATTTTTTTCTGAATTCAAAACTCCTCTCCTATTCCTTCAGCTATGCCCCAGTTCTCCTTGGCCAGCCGACTGCCTTTTGCCCCTTGTGCCGAGTAGATTCCTACTCAATTCCTGAATCTTGCCCTTTTACCCTTTGTCCCTCCCATCTTTGCCACCGAGTAAGCCCTTCAATCGCCGACTACCTTGTTAAACCCGTTGTCTTGCCACCCCGATGCCCTGTCCACCAGTCTGTTTCGCAGCAGCGCCGACTGCAGGAAAACCTACCGGTCTAACCCGTCTGCGACGGCCTTACCGTCATCTTTTCCCGATCCGCCCGCAGCCCCACTCGACCAGCGGACAATAACCGCCGCACCACAATAACCACTTGGACCCATGGTTAGTCAGAGACTCCGTCTGCGAAGTCCCCACCAACCCGTCTTGCCACGACCTGAGTGTCGCATCGCCACTACGCGTCTAACCAACTCACCGGCCACCCCAATCCCTAAGCCCAATCTTTGCCTTGACGTCACGTCGCCTCAGCCAGCTATCTATAGCTTGTCAAGCTTATCGTACTCCTTTTCTCTATCCATCACCCTGCGCCACCGTGGTCCTTGCCTCGCGCGCCGGCTATAAAAAGGCCATCCATGCCTCCTCTTTCCCTGTTTTGCAACCTAGCCGTTCTCTGCCAAACGCCATCACTAGCTTCACGCTAAACCATTCATCTTCCTCCTCCCCAGACCCCGAGCTCCATCGCCGCCGCTCGTCGCATCCCCTGTGTTCTTCCGTTGGAACGCAAAGAAGAAGAAGAGCGGAGTGAAGGAAGACCGAGCTAGTCTACCATCCAGATCCTAAAAAAACCGTTTTTTTTTGAGCCCCTTGTTGCCCAGTCCGCAAGCTTACCTCAGCCGTCTATGATAAACCTCATTATCCTTACTACCGCGATGTCTCTTTCCTAGTGTTTTTACCTCTTTTCAACGTATCAGTAATTATCTCTTCTGCATTGCAATCCTAAACCGGTGGACGATCAGAACCGTTTCATCGAGGAAGATCTTCCACAGGAACAAGGCAAGCCCCTTTGACCATACTGTCTCCTATATGTGCAAATTATGTTGTTTGCAAAATATGCATGCTTAGTTTACACTTTAATTTGATTGGCCTCGGTTTGCAAGTGCAACCGACGGACCTACCCAGTAGTCGCACTTATTTTGGTAGGATATTGATGTATTTCTCCCTTGATAGCCCCACAAATGGCACGTTGGCAGCATATCCTTTGGGGTGCGATTGCCGAGTAGAATGGCTTAGCCCTACAGTGATTGTATTGTCATTTGGGAAACAATGGTTTTTGCTCAACTGTTTGAAAACCCGATACCCTACGTATCAGCATGTTTGAGAAATAAATGAAAGTTATGAAAACCTTGATATACAGAGACAGTGCCTGTGTGGCCAGGCTATGTATTATCGATAAGGACCGTTTCCTTTGGGAATTTACATCCAAGCATTTACAGTGCGACCATACGAGTAGTATGGATGCCCCTGCCGAGTAAATTGTAGGTTTAGGGAAGTCTGGTCCGACTGGAGTGGACTCATATGAGTTGTGGCTCGTGAGCCCTGGTGCTGACGGTGGTTGGAGCCGACCTGAAGCATCGATCCTGTGTGGATCCTTCTGCTGGCAATGGATAACCCTAGACTGGCTTTGGAAATGGCCTTGTCACGAACTTCCGGTACCGGCTAGTACTCGGTGTATGTTTCGTGTCGTATGGGTAAAGCGTACACCCTCTGCAGAGTCTAGCTGAACTGTTCGAATAGCCGTGCCCACGGTTAAGGGCGGTGTAAGGTGATTCCCATAGCGTAGATTTGGTTGCCAGTGATTTGTGAAATCGTTGATGGGAAGGATCGTAAACCAGAGTTTGCCGAGTGGCAAACGGAAGGCCTGTGTGGCCAGAAACGGGACTGTGTGACCCTTGGTGTTGAAGCAGCATAAGCAAGTGTGTGAAAAGTTAACAGGAGTAAAGTCTTCGGGTTCTAGCCAGAAGACGATAAAGAGCAGACTACCGGCTGTAGCCAAGGCAGCGAAATTGTGTTAACTGGTTGTAGCCAGTGAAGCGAATAAGCTGGTAACCGGTTGCAGCTGGAATTTCTAAAGGAAGCTGGGAACCGGTTGTAGCCGAGTCTCAGGGTCAATAGGTGGTCGGAGCCACTCGGAAAAACAACAGACCTAAGGAGTGGTCGAAGCCACTCTGGTGACAGCCGAGTTATGAGGTCACTCGGTTAATTACCGGAAGACAAAAATGGAAATACATGATTCAGTAACTATAAGTGGTGAGTTGTTGAAAAGCAACTTGCAGATTGGATCGAGGCGTGAGCCTCTTTCCGACAATTAAAAATTGGACACACTAGTATTTGTCAAGCAAAATATTTCTAAAGGCTGTTTTCGCAAATAAGACTCTTAGCCCCCTTGTCTAGCCGACATGGCACTTTTCCCCGGCTTGCTGAGTGCGAAAGTACTCACCCTTGTTCATATATATATATATATATATATATATATATATATATATATATATATATATATATATATATATAAAAGGTTTTGGAGAAGAAGACGAAGACCGCTGCCGAGTTCTTCCAGGACCAAGCCGACTACAAGGACTTCTGAGGTTTCGGGCCTAGCCCCCAACCAAGCCTATGGTTTTGTCGTGTTCCATCGCCTAGTAGTTTTTCTCCCCTGTTTCCGCCCTGTCTGTGCTGTATCTCGTTAATTTATCCTGTTCTTGCTGTTGTCCATCTAGGGCCTGTCCTGGATGGCAACCTTTTTATGTATCTTCCTAGTATGTATTATATGTACTCTGCTATGTATTTAGTGTACTCTAAGTTTGCATCACCGATGACTATGTGTGTATCCAACTACTGATCCAGAGATCGGGTATTGTATGCACATGGTGGGCTCCCGCCGAGGTGGGGGTGCCACACCTCCACACTCTGCCCGACTAGTCATAGCCCCCTAGCGTCGGGAGTTGGCTCATGGCTCTTTCCCAGACACGCGTTTTGGGTGACTTGAGTTCGTCTTTCATGGAGCAGAGCTTCACGGATCGGAATTTATGCTACTCAAGGACTTTTACAATTATTAAGAGCAAAAAACAAAAAAAATGTGCAGCTTGTACACCTATTAGGTGTAAGCGGCTGCGGCATTGGCAAAGCCGAGTGAGGAAATTTTTTCAGAAAGCGAATTAGTTGTTCAGTATTTGGGAGTGGGGATGCCATCCTTGCGTTTGGGCTTTTGAGCCCCCGAGCATGTCACTTGTTGTTCTAATAATCTTCATTTGTAGGAGGTCGAAGACGCTTGTGACCAACTGCTACAATGAAGTCATCCGACTTGCGTTTGCGGTTCCCAGCCTTAGTTGGGGCCGCGTCATCGGTGTCCTTCCGCTTCTTCTGTCAGGGTGCCTTTTTGTCATCAAGAGCCTCAGCAACAACGTGGGCCGAGTTGGCGTATTTGTTCGCCATGTCGAATAGAGCCTTGACAGAGTTGGGAGGCTTCCGAGTGAATTTAGCAATGAACATCTTTGACTCCTTTTCAAAAGGCGGCAACGACGACCTTGGCCTTGATCATTGGGATTGAATTCTTCTTCTCAGAGAACCTCTTGATAAAATCACGAAGAGACTCGTTCTTTCTTTGATGCAACTGATGCAAATCGTACTTGGAAGATGGCCTCTCGTACGTTCCTTGGAAATTGGCAATGAAGAGTTCCCGAAGTTCTCCCCAGGAGCCGATTGATCTCTTAGGAAGTCCTGTTAGTCATGTCCTCACCAAGTCGGCTAGAGCGACTAGGAGGTAGTTAGTCATGGCCTTGTGATCTCCTCCAGCTGCTCGGATTGCTAGAGTGTAGACTATGAGCTAGGACTTGGGGTTGGTCTTCCTGTCGTATTTTTCAATTCCAGTCGACTTGAAGCCTGACGGCCAGTCGACTTGTTGCAGCTTGTGGGTGAAGGCCGGTACACCTTCATCTATGTGAGGATTCTGACTCCGATTGCGACGGTGAAACCGCTCGTGGTGGAGGCCGAAGCGCTCGTTCTCGTCTTCTAGTCGACGTAGCTCGTCTTCCTCTCATTCGCGGTGTCGAGCGTTGATGTTCTACCGAAGGTCACGCCGTAGTCGGCCTTGGAGATCCTGGTTGTCCTAACGGTTATTTTGACACTGCCGGTTGTTGTTGGGGTTGCCGAGTGACTTCTGGTGCGACTCCTTGTGCGGCTGACTAGAGCTGGCCGCTCGACATCGCGTCGAGGCAGATGAGACTGCCGTTGGGGAAGCCGACTTGTTAGTCGGTATGAGTGTATCGCCCGACTGTTGACGCTACTGGCTTGCAGCAGCAGTGATCATGGCTTTTATCCTTGCTATAGTCAGGGTGGCCTGATGATCAGGCCCAAACTAGAGCGTGTCCAGCAGAGTTGCAACGGCTACGACGTTCTGTTGAGGTGTAACAAAGACGTCGTGGTCGTCGACTCAGGTTTGGAGGATTTGTTGCCGAGCAGTCCGCCCAGCCCTACACAGGTCGTCGTTGCAGGCGTGCAAGCGTCTTGCTTCTTCCTCTTGTTGTTCTCGCAGTCGACAGGCCTCCTCCTCTTGCTGCTCGCATAGTCGGTGTGATTCCTGAGTGGGAGCTGTACCCTTGGATATCATAAAGACTTCACGTGGTGAAGAGAAGCTTGCTGAACTGCTGTCCGACTGAGAGCCAGAGTAGGAATAGTTGATGGGGGGTGATTACAACTCCGACCTCCCTAGATCCGATCTCGAGCGGCTCTAGGCCGTATCCGAGTCGAACTCCAGGGGATCGGGTGTCGATGCTTTGCACCGGCAATAAAACTATAGGGCTACTCGGCGAAGGTGAATTCGGTGGATTGTAGAGGAACACAGAAGATTTATACTGGTTCAGGCCCTCTATGTGAGGTAATACCCTACGTCCAGTTGAGGTGTTATTCCTCTGAGGTGTTTGACGATCGATGATCTTGTTGTGGTTGTTGTTCTCTTGCCTTGAGGGGCGCCCTGCCTCCCTTTATATACTAGGGGACAGGGGTACATGATAAGGATCCCAGCCGGATACGGCCAAGGGATTTTCTTCTTAGAGATAGAGACCTATCCGACTAAGACTATGTTTCCTTGTTATACAAGACTAAGCCTGTCGGGTGCTATCTTATCTCTAATTATATGGTTCGGCCCATCCTCTATCGAGTGGCCCAATATCTGGTAATGAGATACCCGGGGCCCATGGCCTCCACAGTAGCCCCTGAGACCTTCATAGTTGAGTCACAGCTGATGCCGAGTGCTCATCCTCCACTGTGAAGGTTGCCCAAGTGCAGTGCTCCCAAGTACTCTTTGTCCGAGTAAGTCTTCTTCCGAGTCCTGCTTCATGTCAGCTGGCAGCGAGGCTATGAAGGGCTTCATGGAGATATATGAATAGTGTGCACCGAATAGGCGTACCTATTAGGTGTAGCCCCCGACTTTGTGCTTAATTGTGAAGACAATTAAACATAAAGTCAAAGATCTTTAACCTGGAAGTTTTTCCCGAGTAGATTACTACTGGTATATGAGACTCTTCGGTATCATGTCAACCGGAATAAACTTTATAGTCTTGCCGAGTAGGAGACTACTCGTATGTAGGACTCTTCGACTTCATGATAGTCGGAATATGTGTTTATAGTCTTGCCGAGTAGAATGCTACTCGTATATGGGACTCTTCAGCGTCATGTCAGCTGGAAAAAGGGGTTTATAGTCTTTTCCGAGTGGCGTCCCACTCAAAAGTTAGACTCCTCCGCATCATGTCAGCGGGAAAAGATATTTATAGTCTCTCCCGAGTAGTGCACTACTCGAAAGTTAGACTCTTCCGCATCATGTCAGCGGGTAAAATGTTGCTCGTGGCAACTGATGGCCACGCATGTAGGCCGAGTACCACTGTATGAAAATAAATCCACGGCGTGGTCAGGTGTACCCGAGAAAGATACCTGCATCTCCAATTTTAATGAAGACCAGCTTGTGATCCTTGTAAGGATATATCCTCGAGACCTGGTGGATAAAACAGATACCCAAACATATATGTTTAGCAATAAGGCTCTCATGAAGCATATCTGTTTACCTTATCGGCTCCTGTTAGTAGCACCAGCGCTATAATTTCAACTCAGCCTGCGAGCGGCCCACATGGAGCATGCTACTGTAGGAACTCATATCTTGGTGGCCCAGTGCTGACTGTGTAGGCCCAAGCCCATCTAGTCGGCATCGGCTCTATAAAACCGGGGAGAGAGAAAAAGATTCCTTCATCTTCCCCAAATCAGCCAATCGCTTCGTCTTCCTCCTTCACGCCTAACTTTTCGCCTCCCGCCCGGCTAGGGTTAGCTGCTGCTATTCCCCACCCGAACTCGGGCGATTCCAATCCTCTTCGTTTGATCCAAGCCCCCGATTTGCTTTTCCCCAAATCTCACCGCCTCCAGTCATGCCGAAGGCTTTGGATCTTGCGGGTGCGCTGGGGAGTTCTTGGCCGATTTCAAATTGCGGCTCCGTGAAGCTGAAGCGGCTGGAGAGCGAACTGAAGTTACCCAACAAAGAGGTGATTCGCTAGCGGTCAGCTAGGGATGAGTCGATCCCGAATCCCCGACCTGGTGAAACGGTAGTTTTCGTCTCTTTTTTCGATCGAGGCTTGTGCCTTCCGTCTTCTGATTTCTTCCGCCGCGTTCTTGACTTCTATAAGCTAGAGGTGTATTTGAATCCCAACTCGATTCTTCATATCTCCATCTTTGTTACTCTGTGCGAGTGCTATTTGGGTGTGGAACCCCATTTCAACTTCTTTAGGCATTTGTTCCACATTAAACCCCAGCCCTCCAAAAATAACATCAGCGTGCTTGGGGGGGCTGGTCTTCAGTTGAGGAGTGATAGGAAAAAGTTCTCCTTGAAGGGTTGGCACAGGGAGTGGTTTTATTGCGCAGATCTGGCTCCCTCCTTGCGGCCATTCACCGGCTTGCCGCCGGTAGTTTTGCCGAATTGGTCGGTAGATCCGACCTATGAAGAGATGGGTCAAGTGCACCAACTGCTGACGAAGCTGGATAACTTCAAGAAGGCCGGCCTGACTGGTCCCTGGGTGGCCAGGCGGTTCCTGACTCGGCGCTTCCAGCCCCTGAAGCTGAGGAGCGTGTTCGGCTGGGATTACCAGGGAAGACATGACCCTGACCGGGTCAGCCGGGAGTCGGCCAATGAGCAGAAAGTGATGGAGACCCTGTTCAGATACTTCTCCAGCGGGGTAATTGAAACCGAAGACAAGAAGAGACGCATTGCGTCTTACAAGCGCAGCTGGCCTCGGTCCGAGGTAACATCCGTCTTTCCTTTGTAGCGTATGCCTGCGGACTCAGATGTCTAAGTTCCCGGCAATATATGATGTATCTTGTTGAACCTCTTGTAGTGGTGCGTGGAGTTCGATGAAGACTCCCGCCCATTGTTGGCCGTCGCGTCGAAGAAGAGGCCGAGGAGTCCCTCTGCTGCCCAACCCGACTCCAAGAGAGTGGAGAAGAAGCCGATTTTGTATCGGGGCGAGGGGGCCATGATGGCGCGCGCCGTGGCAGGAAGCCTGAAAATAAAGGACGCCGTCGCCGCGGCGCCCAGGCGATCAAGTCCCAGGTTGAGACCTGCGGGTTTGAGCCCGACGTTGTCGAGCCTGGCTACAGCACCTCCGAGGGGCCGGCTAGAGCAGACGCCGCCAGGGACGGAGGCACCCAAGCCGACCACACCGGAATCGGAGCCGACTCGGGCGGATGCACCACCGCCGACTGTGACGCCGACCGGACCGACTATCGGAGCTAGCGCTCCGCCGGGGACCGGGTCGCCCGGCAGGAAGCTGAAGTTCTCCAAGAGGTGCGCTGCTCCGGGTCTTCTGAAATTCTTGCGTGTTGGAGTAGTGTCTTGATGTCTCGTTTCGTCGTGCAGGAAGCGGGCCGATATCGCTCTCAAGGAGATCAATCCGACCGCTCCCCTTGAAGAGCCTGCTCCAGCCGAGCCGGTGGCCAGCCCGGTCACGGAGACCGAGGTGGTCCCGACTGCAGGGTTGCCGCCGCCACACGACCAAGGGGCGACTGCCGAGGTTGGGGCCCCAGCCCCTGAAGCGTCGCCTGTTGCGGAGGCTGCTGTCGGAGCCCCTAAGCCGGTCCTCGAGGCGGTGGGGGACAGCGGTGCGGAGGCCGGGACCCCATCGCCATTGTGGTCGTCGCCGCCGCCAGAGATCCCACACCTGCCTCGGATCGAAGCTCCTCCACGTGTGATGCCCTGGACATTCACGTGGACGGCTCCTGACGAGATAGTGAAGAGCTTCAGGCTTGATGAAGTCGTCGCGAGGAGGGAGCGTGAAAGCTTGCTTCGCGCCGCTATCAGCGGGTCCAAGGGAGTTGGGGTATGATCCTTGTGGTAGAGTCTTGGTAATCTTCTCGTTTTGACGTCTGACTCCGTCCTTGATTTGTCTCTTATCTTGAGCAGAAGCTTGTTGACCGCAATGAGGCGATGACAGAAATCTTGGTCGAGGTGGCTCCCCACCTCGCAGAATTGGAGCAGCTCCGGGCATTGAAGGCCGAGATGGAGGAGTGTCATGCAGGGAGGGAGGCCTGGCTGAAGAGTGGCGCCGACCAGCTCAGGGAGGAGACTTGGGCCCAAGGCGGAAAGATCAGAGGTAAGATCCCCGAATATATCTCCCCGACCGAACCGTCGATGTATTCATCCAGCTGCGTTGTTCCCGACTGCCCAGTTATCTCATGACTGCACGGTTGAGCTCTTGGCTAATCTGTCGTGTAGCCCTCAAAGCAGAGTTGAAGACCCGAACAGAGAGGGAGTCGTAGCTGAAGGAGGCCGAAGAAGCCAGGGCCGAGCTTGAAAAGGTCAAGACCGACCTGACAAAGGCCAACACCGAGCTTGACCGAGAGAAGGCCGAGTTGAAGGAGGCCGTCGCCAAGCTTGGTAAGGAAAAAGCTGAACTGGAGAAGACCGTGGCTGGGTGGGAGGCCGACTACGAAAGTATGTCCTCAACCTGACCGTGATCTTAGCCAATCCATTAGTCGTTCCGTCTGTAGCTGAATCTGACAAGTTTACTTGCTGACGGACTTGGGCAGACATGAGAGCCAATGTCCAGGCCCAGTATCGGTTCTACACAGAGGAGATAAGGGTGATCAGGGAGTCACGGGAGGCCCTCGTCGGGTCCGTGAAAGGGCTCCTTGACCTCATAGATCCCCGCCCTATGGGAACCAGTTGCAGCAGAATCCCCCAGATAGAGGCGTGTCTTGAGGATGCACCGAGTGCCTTGAAAAAGTACTCGGACGAGCATGTCATTGCCGGCGTGGCCCAGACCCTGGCGATGACCAAGTCCATCTACCCAAGGGCAGATATTGAAGCCATTGGGGAGGGGTTTGCCGAAGAGACGACGCCCGAGGAGGCACTGGAGCTGATTGCCCGGGCGAAGCCGACTGCTGAAATAATTACCCGAGACCTGGGTCTGTAAGGGCAACATGTTATGTAGTCGGTATGTATAAAGTTTTGTAAAAGAGCATGTGTAAATATGCGTGCAGTGCCGCCAAGCTTGCTACTCAGTCGTCACTAGATTTACTTGACCGTGTAGTCTGCGCCGAGTTAGTCTGTCAGAACTTAATAAAAACGTTCAATGTAAGAAGCTGTACTCGGGCAAACGTGACAGTCATAATAAGGCTTCGTAACTGAAGTAAGATAAGCTCGTATGTTATTGACAGAACACATATATACATGCAGCCCCCGACTCACTACTCGGTTGATACAAACGGCGTAGTGAGTCAGAGAAACTGTACACATGAAAATTATAAAACTTAGGTATAGAAAGGACATAGCTGTTCTATATTCCATGAGTTGTTGATGAGAGCGCCATCTTCGGTCTTCAGTCGGTAGGCGCCTGGCCGCGTGACCTCGGCTATAATGAACGGCCCTTCCCATATTGGGGATAATTTGTGCCTGTCCTTGGTGGTTTGTATTTTCCTCAGAACGAGATCCCCGACCAAAAAGGCATGGCCACGGACATTGCGATTGTGGTAGCGACGTAGGCCTTGAAGATACCTTGCTGACTAGATTGTTGCGGTGTCTCTTGCTTCTTCCAGCTGATCTAACTCGACCAGTCGGGTATTGTTGGAATCATCTTCTGAATAAGCCCGGACTCGCGGAGAGCCGAACTGTAACTCTGTCGGTAGCATAGCCTCGGCACCGTAGACTAGGAAGAAAGGGGATTGCCCTGTTGCCCGACTAACCGTGGTTCTGAGAGACTAGAGAACGGATGGGAGTTCTTGTACCCACCGGCCCGCATATGGTTGTAGTCGGTCGAATATCCTGGCCTTGATGCCTTGTAAGACCATACCATTGGCTCGTTCGACCTGCCTGTTGCTCCGCGGGTGTGCCACCGATGCGTAGCAGATCTTGATGCCGAAATCTTCGCAGAAGTCTTGGAATACGCCGCCCGCGAACTGAGTACCATTGTCGGTGATGATGCGGTTAGGGACTCCGAACCGATATAGTATACTCATGATGAAGTCCTTTGCTCGTGCCACTGTAATTGTTGCAACGGGTTTAGCCTCAATCCAATTGGTGAATTTATCCACCACGACGAATAAATGTGTGAACCCTCCTGGCGCTTTCTTGAAAGGCCCGACCATGTCGAGCCTCCATACTGCGAATGGCCAAGAAATAGGGATAGTTTGGAGTTCCTGGGCTAGGAGATTTGTTAGTCTTGCGTAGAACTGGCAACCCTCGCACTTGCGAATGATGTCTTTGGCGTCTGTTACTGCTGTGGGCCAGAAAAATCCCTGCCAGTAAGCCTTTCCGACTAACGTCCTGGATGCGGCATGGTTGCCACATATGCCCGAGTGAATCGAATGCAGAATCTGCTTGCGCTCCTCGGTGGTGACGCAGCGCATGAGGACACCGGATGCGCTCCTTCGGTACAGGTCTTCTCTGACTAGTAGGAAGCTTTTGCTTCGACGCTTGATCTGCTCAGCTTGATTGCGATCTTCTGGGAGTTCATCGTCCAGGAGAAATTTGACAACAGAAGTCCTCCAGTCTTGACATATGTGCAGCTGTTAACGCCAAAATTTGGTACGGGTCGTTACCATGTTCGGTTAAGGAAAGAAGCGATATCAGCCATTGGAAACTAATCCCGAAGGGTCCGAGCTTGGGAAGGAATCGTGAAGACCACGTTATGGCAGTTATTTATCTTATCTATTAGATAGTTTTATCTTTTAGGAAACCTGATCTCTTGTCCGATCAGGTCTGTTAGTTTTCCTTTTCTAGTTAGGAAAGTCCTGTTTCGTGTCCTATAAGGACTCTTGTAACTCGGGGTATATATACGTATGCCCGGGGATCTTGTAAACTATCTCAACGATCAATACAATTCGGCGCATCGCCACCCTTTACCAACGGGTTCTTGCTTCTCGAGCCGGGCTGCATCGGTTAGGTCCGAACTCCAGCGAGAGGGTAAGTCTCGTTACCCCGGCTACCAATCGGCTAGGACTTCCTCGGTTAGGTCCGATATTCTAGTCGGTATATGGTAGCCGGCTTACCACGATATATCTGCTTTGTCTACGGCTGCATCGGTTCGGTTCGATCTCTTAGGCCTATCAAGTATATCACATCACGCGTGCATAGTTTTTATCGGTTTACTGGGGAAAGCTTATCGTCAGTTTGTGCTGCATCGGTTGGGTCCGACCTACTAAACTGAGCGATAAGTTGTTCCTGCTAGGCCGATGGTTTCTGTGCAAGCGTCTTATCGGAATGCATAGCCGGTAAGTTATCATATACATCACGATTGCATTAGATCTATCGGCTCACCGAGGTTCTTTTATTATTGTTAATCTGTGCTGCATCAGTTAAGTTTGAACTACTAGATTGATAGTGATAGATTTACTCTTGCCGAGTCGATAGGTTTTATGCGATGTTCTATCGGAGTGCTTAGCCGATAGGTTATCTTTTTATAAAGCCGACTGTATTATCCTTACTGTTTTGATCATCTATATTATCATCGGTTTTCTAGCCGATGCACATGTGTTTCCTTGGCAGTCGGCTGGTTTACTGTTTTGCTTATCTATTTTATCATCGGCTTCTAGCCGATGCACATGTTATACTGATAGCTTATCCATTTGCTTATAGTGCTATCGGTTTCCTAGCCGATACACAGGTGCCATCGGCTATCGGCTACGAGGAGTCTATATCAGCCCGTATCGGCCGATAGCCGATGTGCAGTTGCTGCTGACCCGGGCACGAGCACAAGCGAGGACCCGGGAGCGAGAACCCGAGCACGAGACCCGGACGCGAGTACAGGCGAGGGCCCGGGCACGAGCATAGCGGCGATCGGCTGGAAGGAATCCGTATCGGCTTACTGGCCGATTGGATCAGTAATCAAATTTCTTCATCTCCTTGTCAATTGCGGGGTCAAATTGACTGGCACGCCTACGAACCTCAAATATTTTAGGACCTGCACTGGAGCTAAGCAGATCTCCCAGGCCTTCGTATGTTCAATCGCATCAAACCAGATCATCAACAAGCTTCTTGGCACACCCGGTGGTTTTTGGTGCGAACATATTTTTGGCACGCCTGGTGGGACACAGAACTTCAACATGGCTGGAAAAGAGGTCAGTACAGATAATATAATCCCAGTCACAATGGAAGACTTGACCGAAGAACAGAGACAACAAGTGGAGCAGAACGTTGCTGAATTTCAGAAGCTTTGTCTAGAATCCTTCGGTATAACAGATCAAGGGCCGATTCAAAAGTCCCAATTTCCAAAGCCTGTTCTGATTGATGAATCGAGCCATATATCGCCTACAAGTTCACAGAAGCCAATCCAAGACATGTTTAATAAAGCAGTTCATCATGCGTTGACCGATCAATCTGGGATATTGGTGAACACATTACAGAGCTTGATCAAGAAGGTGGTAGAGCCGATTCAAATACCCGGGGGGCAACAAGATGGGATTCCTCAAGGATATCATCAAACTGCGTACTATGGGGGGCATCAACAGAGTTATCCAGGAGCTGTTCCTGAGTACAATTATCCGAGGGAATATCAGAATCAGAATCGGCTATCAACTCCACCTCTGCGTTATTACGGTGAAGATCCAAAAAAAGATTTATCAGCAAGAGTCACAGAGGTGATAAGAGAGCAATTCGGTCTAAGACCGAAGGAAGAGATATTTATGTATCGGCCTCCATATCCAGATTGCTTTGATAGAGTTCCTTTGCCGCACCGATACAAAGTACCAAACTTCTCCAAATTCTCAGGGCAAGATGATGTGTCTACAGTAGAGCATGTCAGCCGATTCTTGGCTCAATCTGGAGAGGCATCGACTGTAGAAGCTTTGAGAGTTAGACTCTTCCCGTTATCATTATCCGGATCGGCCTTTACATGGTTTTCTTCATTGCCACCTAACTCAGTTCGAGGTTGGGCCGATCTGGAAAAGTGATTCCACAAGTATTTCTTTATGGGGAGTCAGGAGATGAGTTTGATAGACTTAACATCGGTAATACAGAAG
Source organism: Oryza meyeriana var. granulata (assembly GCA_003991445.1). Taxonomy (NCBI): domain Eukaryota; kingdom Viridiplantae; phylum Streptophyta; class Magnoliopsida; order Poales; family Poaceae; genus Oryza; species Oryza meyeriana. Next base: position 59,987 of record RYFJ01000670.1, on the reverse strand, counting down.
CCGGAGGAATCAGTCGCAGAATATATCCAGCGGTTTCGTGATGTTAGAAGCTGATGTTATAGTTTAAGTCTGGATGATGCACAGCTGGCCGAGTTAGCATTCCAAGGTTTGGTGGCTCTGATCAAGGAAAAATTTTCATCAGAAGACTTCAAGAGCCTAGCACACCTAGTACAAAAGGTATCAGCTCATGAAAGCCGATTTCAGGAGGCCAGGAAGGAATGATGAGGCCCGAACAGAAGAATTTCGAAGTTTGATAACAAACTCCGAAATTGGGGGGCATGTGTTAACGCCAAAATTTGGTACGGGTCGTTACCATGTTCGGTTAAGGAAAGAAGCGATATCAGCCATTGGAAACTAATCCCGAAGGGTCCGAGCTTGGGAAGGAATCGTGAAGACCACGTTATGGCAGTTATTTATCTTATCTATTAGATAGTTTTATCTTTTAGGAAACCTGATCTCTTGTCCGATCAGGTCTGTTAGTTTTCCTTTTCTAGTTAGGAAAGTCCTGTTTCGTGTCCTATAAGGACTCTTGTAACTCGGGGTATATATACGTATGCCTGGGGATCTTGTAAACTATCTCAACGATCAATACAATTCGGCGCATCGCCACCCTTTACCAACGGGTTCTTGCTTCTCGAGCCGGGCTGCATCGGTTAGGTCCGAACTCCAGCGAGAGGGTAAGTCTCGTTACCCCGGCTACCAATCGGCTAGGACTTCCTCGGTTAGGTCCGATATTCTAGTCGGTATATGGTAGCCGGCTTACCACGATATATCTGCTTTGTCTATGGCTGCATCGGTTCGGTTCGATCTCTTAGGCCTATCAGGTATATCACATCACGCGTGCATAGTTTTTATCGGTTTACTGGGGAAAGCTTATCGTCAATTTGTGCTGCATCGGTTGGGTCCGACCTACTAAACTGAGCGATAAGTTGTTCCTGCTAGGCCGATGGTTTCTGTGCAAGCGTCTTATCGGAATGCATAGCCGGTAAGTTATCATATACATCACGATTGCATTAGATCTATCGGCTCACCGAGGTTCTTTTATTATTGTTAATCTGTGCTGCATCAGTTAAGTTTGAACTACTAGATTGATAGTGATAGATTTACTCTTGCCGAGTCGATAGGTTTTATGCGATGTTCTATCGGAGTGCTTAGCCGATAGGTTATCTTTTTATAAAGCCGACTGTATTATCCTTACTATTTTGATCATCTATATTATCATCGGTTTTCTAGCCGATGCACATGTGTTTCCTTGGCAGTCGGCTGGTTTACTGTTTTGCTTATCTATTTTATCATCGGCTTCTAGCCGATGCACATGTTATACTGACAGCTTATCCATTTGCTTATAGCGCTATCGGTTTCCTAGCCGATACACAGGTGCCATCGGCTATCGGCTACGAGGAGTCTATATCAGCCCGTATCGGCCGATAGCCGATGTGCAGTTGCTGCTGACCCGGGCACGAGCACAAGCGAGGACCCGGGAGCGAGAACCCGAGCACGAGACCCGGACGCGAGTACAGGCGAGGGCCCGGGCACGAGCATAGCGGCGATCGGCTGGAAGGAATCCGTATCGGCTTACTGGCCGATTGGATCAGTAATCAAATTTCTTCATCTCCTTGTCAATTGCGGGGTCAAATTGACTGGCACGCCTACGAACCTCAAATATTTTAGGACCTGCACTGGAGCTAAGCAGATCTCCCAGGCCTTCGTATGTTCAATCGCATCAAACCAGATCATCAACAAGCTTCTTGGCACACCCGGTGGTTTTTGGTGCGAACAGCAGCACCTCATCTATGGCCGGGGTAGGCTCACCTCCCGACTTCTCCGGCGCTGGTTTCTTCTTGACTGATGGCTCCATAAGTTGCTCGACAAAGATTCTAGTTGGAACTGCTTCTCGCTTGGATCCCATGTTTGCCAGCTCGTCTGCTGCATCGTTGTATTGACGCAGGACATGTGTGATTTCTAGCCCGTCGAACTTGTTTTCCAGCTTGCGGACCTCCTGACAGTATGCCACCATGGTGTTGTCGAGACAAGTACAGTCTTTCATGACTTGGTTTACCACGAGTTGAGAATCCCCACGCACAACCAGTCGACGTATGCCGAGTGAAATAGCGATGCGGAACCCGTGAACAAGTGCCTCGTACTCGGCGACGTTGTGGGAAGTCGGGAAGTGGATTTGTAGAATGTACTTCAGTTTTTCGCCAGTGGGGGACGTCAATATGACTCTGGCCCCGGCGCCGCCGATCCGTAGAGAACCGTCGAAGTATATTGTCCAGTACTCTAGCTTTGCTGTTGGTGTTGGGAGTTGAACTTCTGTCCACTCGGCCACGAAGTCGGCTAGAGCTTGAGATTTGATTGCTGTCCGTGGCGGAAAGGTGATGTCAAACGCCATCAACTCGAGTGCCCATTTAGCGATTCGGCCGATGGCCTCGCGGTTATGAAGGACATCTCCGAGTGGAAACGCTGTGACCACCGTGACTTGATGTGCTTGGAAATAATGCACCAGCTTCCGGACTGTGATGAGTAGGCCATATAGCAGCTTCTGGACTTACGGATATCTCGTTTTGGAGTCGGCAAGCACCTCGCTGACAAAGTAGACTGGCCGTTGTATTTTCTGAATATGACACGGTTCGGATCGCTCCACCACCAATACCGTGTTGACTACCTGAGTGGTTGCCGCCAGATATAGCATTAGCGGTTCTTGGGGCATGGGTGACGCCAACACGGGAGGTGATGTGATGAATTGTTTGAAATCTTCGAAGGCTTGCTGGGCTTCCGGAGTCCACTGGAAATTGTTGGCCTTTTTGAGTAGCTTGAAGAAGGGCATGCCCCATTCGCCCAGTCAGGAAATAAACCGGCTGAGTGCCGCCATGCAGCCTGTCAGCTTCTGGACGTCTTTGAGGTTAGTCGAGGGTGCCATGTTTCTGATGGCGTTGACTTTCTCCGGGTTGGCCTCGATGCCGCGATGCGAGACGATGAAGCCGAGTAACTTTCCGGATGGTACACCGAAGACGCATTTTTCCGGGTTCAACTTCATCTTGAATCTTCGAAGGTTTTGGAAGGTTTCTTCCAGGTCAGCGATGAGGTCTTGTTTGGACTTGGTCTTGATCACCACGTCGTTGACGTAGGCTTCCACGTTGCTCCTGATCTGGGTGTGCAGACACTGCTGAATGGCCCGTTGATAGGTTGCTCCAGCATTTTTCAGACCGAACGGCATTGTGATGTAGCAGTACGCTCCAAACGGCGTGATGAAAGATGTCTTTAAGCAATCTTCCTCCCTCAGGCTGATTTGATGGTATCCCGAGTAGCAGTCGAGAAAGCTGAGTAGGTCGCACCCTGCCATGGAATCAACCACCTGATCTATCCGGGGAAGACCAAATGGGTCCTTGGGGCACACTTTATTGAGGTCGGTGTAGTCGACGCACATGGGCCATTTACCGTTTTTCTTCCGGACCAGAACTGGGTTTGCTAGCCAATTCGGGTGATAGACCTCTTTGATGAACCCGGCTGCGAGGAGCTTGGTAATCTCCTCCCGAATAGCATCCTTGCAGTCTTGAGTGAAGCGCCGCAGCCGTAGCTTGACTGGTTTGGCGTCTGTCTTCATGTTTAGGGCGTGCTCGATCACCTCCCTTGGTACGCCCGGCATGTCGGACGGTTTCCACGCGAAGATATCCTTGTTGGCTTGGAGGAAGGTGACGAGCACGTCTTCCTATTTGGGGTCGAGTCCGGTCCCGACTAGAGCAGTCTTGGAGGGGTCCGAAGGGTCCAGGGGGATCTTCTTCGTGTTAGAGTCCGCTGAAATTCCCGACTTCGCTGCTTTTTTCGCCGGAACTTGATCCTGCTCGACTTCGGTTGTGGCGGCTTGCCGAATGCTATCGCGCCCGACTGCCGCCTCTTGTGATTGAGCCAGTTCGCAGCTCTCCTTGTCGCAGGTGAAGGCTTGCTTAATGTCGCTGCGGAGGGAGAGGACTCCTGCTGGCCCAGGCATCTTCAGCACCATGTATGTATAGTGCGGTATCGCCATGAATTTGGCGAGTGCCGGTCATCCGAGTATCGTGTGGTACGCAGTCTCGAAGTCGGCCACCTCGAAACAGACGTTTTCCGTGTGGAAGTTATCCCGCGTGCTGAAGGTTACCGGCAAGGTTATCTGCCCGAGTGGGGTTGATGACAGGCCGGGAATTATCCCGTGGAAGGGCGCGGTGCTCGTCCGTAGTTCTAAACGAGGAATCTTCATCTCGTCCAAAGTCTTGGCGAACAGGATATTGAGCGCGCTACCTCTGTCGATGAGGGTTTTCTTCAGCCTGATGTTTCTGACGACCGGGTCCAGGACTAGTGGATAGCGTCTCGGGTGGGAAACCCAATCTAGGTGATCTGCGCGATTGAAGGTGATGGCCATCTCTGACCAGCGCAGGTACTGGGGGGTGTCCGTCGTGGAGACCGTGTTGATGTCGCGTGCTGAAAGCTTCTGTTTGCGCTTGGACTCGTACGCGAGCGTCCCCCCGAAGATGTGGTTGAGCTCGGCTTGAGGATCTTGGAAATCGTCAGCCGGATCTGAGTCTGGCTTGTCTTTGTCCTTGTCGGCGCCAGACGATGAAGCCTGCTCGGAGGCAAACTTCTTGAGCATGTAGCAGTCTTTGGCCGCGTGCTTGCCCTTGGGGTGGAAGGGGCATGGCCCGCTCATGACTTTCTGGTAGTCGTTATTCCGCTGGGGCCGCGACCGAGTGCGCTCCATGTTGGCCACCTCGTTGTCCGACTTCCGTTTACGGCTGCCAGACTTGTTTTGAGACGGCTCGTTGTCAGTTTTCGCCTTTTGGTCCTTCTGTCAGGACTCCTTCTTCTCGTCGAGGGCCTCTGCGACCGCTTCAGCCGAGTCGGCGTATTTATTGGCCATGTCGAATAGAGCCCGGACAGACGGCGGTGGTTTCCGAGTGAACTTCGCGATGAATGGGGCGTCCTTTACTCCCTTGCGGAAGGCGGCGATGACAGCCTCGTCGCGGATCGTTGGGATCTTGTTGCACTTCTTGGAAAACCTCTTGATGAAGTCTCACAGAGACTTGTTCTTCTTCTGGTGCAGCTGATAAAGATCGTGCTCTGAAGACGGTCTCTCGTAGGTCCCCTGAAAATTCGCGATGAACCGCTCCCTGAGTTCTCCCCAGGAACCGATCGACCGCTTCGGGAGGCCTGTCAGCCATGTCCTCGCCAAGTCGGCTAGCGCAACCGGGAGGTCGTTAGCCATGGCTTTGTTGTCACCCCCAGCAGCTCGAACTGCTAGGGTATAAATGGTGATCCAGGACTCGGGATTTGTCGTGCCATCATACTTTTCGATCCCCATGGGCTTAAAGCCAGTCGGCCAATGGACTTCCTGCAGTTCCCGAGTGAAAGTTGGGATCCCTTCGTCTTCGTGGGGGCTCGGGCTTCGACCACGGCGGTTAAACCACTCGTGATGGAGGCCAAAGCGCTCGTTTTTGTCTTCCAGTCAGCGGTGCTCGTCCTCTTGTCGCTCGTGGCGCCGGGCACTGATAGTATGGTGAAGGTCGTGCTGTATGCGCTCTCGGAGGTCTTGATTAGGCCGGCGATCATACTGGTGACGACGCCGGTTGTTGTTATTAGTATTGCCGAGTGTAGTTTGCCTGGACTCTTCGCGTTGCCGACTTGAGCCGGCCGCCCGACGTCAAGCTGATGTGGACGAGCCCGCCGCTGGAGATCCTGACCTGTTAGTCGGTATTATGGTGTCGCCCGACTGCTGTTGTTGGCAGGCAGCAGCCGTGATCATCGCCTTGATCTTGGCGATGGTTGGGGTGGCCTGGTGGTCAGGCCTGAGCTGGAGCGTGTCCAACAAAGTTGTGGCGGCCACAACGTTTTGTTGCGGCATGACGAAGACGTCGTGATCGCCGACTTTAGTTTGGAGAATTTGCTGCTAGGCTGCTCGCCCAGCTCTACGCAGCCCGTCGTTGTGAGCCTCGCGATCAACTTCCTCCTGTTGTTGTAGCCGGCGCGCCTCCTCCTGTTGCTCCTCTTGAAGTCGGCGCACCTCGGAGGGTGGTGTTAAGGCCATGAAGATCTCGCAGGGGAGGAGAAAGCTCGCCAAACTAGAGTCCGAACTAGCGTTCGAACCGTTTTCCGACTTGGAGTCGGACTCCGAGTAATTTATCGGAGTGAGAACGACCCCAACCTCTCTAGATCCAATCTGAAACGGCGCTTGGCCGTGTCCAAACTGAACCATAGGAGATCGGGTTTGTTGCGCGGAGTGTAAATCCGCAATGTCGCCGAGTCTGTGTGGGAGATTGACGATCTCCCCCCTTCTCGGCCCAACCCGGGCTGGCTCCAGGCCTAGCGCAAGTCGGACGCCGAAGGAGAGAGTTGTCCCTACGCTTGGCGATGTGAAGGACTGCCGCAGTAAGTCGTGGAAGGAGATTGCGACGTCCTGAGGGCCGACTGGCGCAATGTCGACTAGTTCCTCGGCCGGCAAGATTGGGTCTGCCTCAGCCAAGGTGAGATTGCCAAGTTGATCGGCGACGAAGTCAAGGCTCCCGAAGGTAATTGCGTCTCCGGGGGAGAACTTGTGGCTGTTGACTTTGTTAGTTGAATCCATCGAATCTGCTGATGAAGAATTCGCCGGAGCCCCTACCTGGCGCACCAACTGTCGATGCTTTGCACCGGCAATAAAACTATAGGGCTACTCGGTGAAGGTGAATTCGGTGGATTGCAGAGGAACACAGAAGATTTATACTGGTTCAGGCCCTCGATGTGAGGTAATACCCTACGTCCAGTTGAGGTGTTATTCCTCTGAGGTGTTTGACGATCGATGATCTTGTTGTGGTTGTTGTTCTCTTGCCCTGAGGGGCGCCCTGCCTCCCTTTATATACTAGGGGACAGGGGTACATGATAAGGATCCCAGCCGAATACGGCCAAGGGATTTCCGCATTGGATGTTAATTGAAGATATCCACGGTGTTGCCGAGTCCGACTAGGAGATTGATGGTCCCCTTCTTCCTTAGCCCGATCTCAGCCGACTCAAAGTCGAGTCCGAGTTGAACACCGAAAGAAAGAGTTGTCCCGAGACCCGAGCATGTTGAGGATTGCCATAGCAAGTCGACGAGGGTTGCTGCAGCATTGCATGGGCTGACTGGCGCGGAGTCAGCTTGGTCCCTGGCCGATTGGGTCGAGTCCGAGTCGGACAGGGTGAGGTTGCCGAATTTGTCGGTGATGAAGTCGAGGCTCTCAAAGGTGATTGTTTCTCTGGGGGAGAAGTTGATGCCATCAACTCCCTTGATTGGATCCATCAGGCTTGATGTAGATGATCTCGATGAAGCCCCAACCTGGCGCGCCAACTGTCGATGTTTTGAATCGGCAATAAATATATAGGGCTACTCGTCGGACCGAAACTCGATGGATTGCAAAGGAACACGAACGATTTATACTGGTTCAGACCCTCAAGATGAGGTAATACCCTACATCCAGTTGTGGTGTATTGCCTTTGAGGTTTCTCTGGTGAGATTTCTTCTTCTGCCCTTAGGGGACGCCCTGCCTCCCTTTATATACTAGAGGACAGGGTTACAAAGTAGAAGTCTCAATCGGACTAAGACCAAGGGATCTCCTTTTAGGAATACAACGTGTCTGACTAGGACTGTATTTTCCCTGTCGTACAAGGTCAAGTCTGCCGAGTCCTATTATATCTCTAATTACAAGGCTAGGCCCATCCTCTGTTCGAGTGGCCCAATAGCTTCTCATGAGGTACCCCGAGCCCACGGTACCGACACCGCCGCGAAACTTGGCATCGCCATAACGGACGATGGCGACCGTGGGAGGGGCACAGGGGCCATTGCTGGCCTGGGTGACCAGCCGAGCGATGGGATGGCTCGGCCGCCGTAATGGCGATTGGCGTGTGCGCCGATAGGACGGGACATGTAGGGGGGAAAGGGGGGGCGTTAGCGGTGTGGTCGGCGACGTGGTTTGGTCACACCAAGGGCGGGCCGGCGTGATGGCTCAGCGCAGGTGACTGTGCGGGGAGCGGCAGGGGGATGGGCGGGGTGCGGCGTGGCGTGGTGGGCTGAGGAAGACGACCGCACGGCGGCCAAGTGTAGGCGTTCATGGGATAGGGGCAGAGGCTAAAAAGGGCGCCCGGGTGGGAGGAAATCAGTCGAGCGCGTGCGCGAGTAGGCGGACGGACGGCGGGGACGGCCTGACTCGGCTTCTCCTGGGCCGCGAGTTGGTCCGCGCCGATCCTTGCTGCTGTGGCTGTGGGCTGAGGGAAAGGAAAAGAAAGAAAGGGGGGAGGGCTGGCTGGCCCAATGGGGGTAATTTGGCCCAAAGGGCTGGGGTTTGCTACTCTAATCCTTTCTCTTTTACAAGAACAGTTTTGGGGAGGGAAAGATCCTAGTATTTATATCAATTATTTTAGGGTTTGCCTTAGGTTTGGTATTTACGCAAGAAAACTTTTGGCATTGGCAAAAATAATAACAAATTAAATTCAAGAAAAACCAGCGTGATGCAGCTTTTCGCAAAAAATTTTCTTGGTTTTGATTTTTTGTTTCTGATTTTTATTTCACATTTTTCAGGATGTTACATACACCTAATAGGTGTGCCTATTCGGTGCACATTGTTCATATTTTTCTATGAAGCCCTTCATAGTCTCGTTGCCAGCTGATATAAAGCAGGACTTAGAGGAGAGGTACTCGGACAATGGGTACCCAGGAGCAAGACACTCGGGAAATCTTCACCAGGGAGGATAAGCACTCGGCACCAGCTGTGACTCAACTATGAAGATCTCAGGGGCTACCGTGGAGGCCATGGGTCCCGGGTACCTCATGGGAAGTTTTGTGGCCACTCGGATAGAGGATGGACCTAATTCTGTAATTAGGGATACGATAGGACTTGGCATATATTACCTTGCAGGACAAGAAAAGGGAGATAGTCCTAATCGGTTACGTTGTGTTCCTCGAAGAAAATTCCTTAGTCAAGTCCGACTGGGATTCCTATCATGTAACCTTATCTCCTCGATATATAAGGGGATGTAAAGAGCCCCTTGGGGTAGAGAAGAGAAATCGTCAGATCGACATACAGAATCTCACCAGAGAAACCTCAAAGGCAATACACCACAGCTGAAAGTAGGGTATTACCTCGCCTTGAGGGCCTGAACCAGGATAAATTGTTTCGTATTCCTTTGCAATCTATCAAGTTTAGGTCTCACAAGTAGCCCCATATTATTATTGTCAATACAAAGCATCGACACCTCGACACACACCCCTTCGAGTAGTTCCAAAGCAACCTTTCGGCCAGCCTCCTCTTTGCTACAGAGTATGACTCTGGGCGAGTTCTCCCCTAGTTCACTTGGAGTCATTGCCTCTTTGTTGTACAGCAACATGAATGGGTTGAACTTGGTTGGCTGTGTAGGCATGGTACGAAGCGCCCAGAGTACTGATGTGAGCTCTTCCATCAATTTTCCCTTCAGTGCTTCGTCCAACCTCCTTTTTAGGGCTTCCAGGATCTTGCCGTTCGCCCTTGTGGGTGCACCACCGATGCGAAGTTGATTTGCATGTTCAGCCCCTCACAAACCCCTATTTTTTTCCTTCGCCTCATAGGGTCAAAGCGCCACAGCGAAGTACCGTGACCTCCGCCTGAAGGTCTTGAGCTCAACTCGGCCGAAGTAGGGACGGCGCAGCGGTCTACCTATTGTCAGGAACCATATCCACGAGCTCGGCCGAGTCTCAGCTCACTCTTGCACGTGAGGGGCTTGTTGGAGGCAGGCCACAGCCCCTTCGGACCATATCCCCTTTGGACGGCTCAAGACCGAAGGTCTACAGGCCAAAGCCTCTTCGAACAACTCAAGACCGATGACCTGCAGGTGAGAAGCCCAACACGGGCAAAGCACGCAACGCGTCAAGCAAAAACGAAGGGCGCAAGTGTGAAGAACACGGTGTGCAAGGTGAAGCCACAGTGGGATGGACAAAGATCCTGACCTAGAAGCAGGGAGATCGAAGCACCAAACGAATGCTAGAGCAATCGAAGGCGTGGAGAAGCAGATGAGGCTCAGCAGAGGGCCACCGAGCCTGGCAAGAGTGCATCGGCCCACTAGGCCAAAAGGCCCACTAAGGGGGTGGCCCATATAGTGGCCTAGTGGCCCGATGAGGGCTCGTGAATAAGAAAAGACACAAATACATATATAGTTATCTTTATCAATGGGTCATAATGTAATATCACCTGTAAATGAAATTTTAGGGTCTGTAAGTGAACCCTTAGACCTATAATAGCAAAATTTTTAAAATTAATATAAATATTTACTTTCTTTACCTATAGTCAGAATCTACTGTTATATTATTGATAACAGCTGCTAGTAAGTCCGCTCTGCCTGCCCTGATGGCCACGTACGTGCCGGCGCGCTGCCGGCGTCGAGGCCAACGTCGCACTGGCACCCGATCGACTATTCAATCCGCCCGCGCGGCGCGCGCTGTCATCCTCGTCATTGACTACGCGTCTGTTCGGTGCCCCGAAACACAAACACGCAGATGATCAGTACGTAGTTCAGTTAGTTGTTTCTTGCAAACAACCGTGTGGCGGCTAAGCATAATTCTCTGCAAAGGTTCCGATCGAGTTACGATCAGACGATATACTCGTACAAAAATGCGAAGCACTCCGCCCTTAATTGCACCGCCGCTGGCCGGCTGCAGCGACAAATTTGGTTCTTGAGCGGGCCGTGCACACCTGGGAGGTGGTGTAGTGCTACCAGGGTGATACTACTTATTTGTGGACAGGACCAGATGCATGGCTTGTGGGTTCTGGGCCAAATTGCTGGGGGGTCCGTTGCTGAGGTTTGCCTAATTGCCTCCAAAAGGACACTTGTTTCTCCAAAAAAAGAACTTCTGTTGGTCTTTCGATTTGAGTTGGTTTGTCTTCCAAACCTTTTTTTTGCCCTTTTGCTATCAGTTGTATTACTCGCACGGATCGACGTACACGCACGGAACATATGGAGTTTATGCGTTTTTCTTTTCGGAGCGGGTTAGGCACTTGCCCTTGTTTCCATTGGCAAGCCATGCACGTACGTCCGTAACGCACCTACGAATACCACCATTGCTACGCTTTCGCTGTAACAACCACATAACCTCTGGTCACCGCTGCTGAAGCTGCGACTCGTGCATGTGATCGAACGATGTGCACGAAGCTGTTACGCACGTACGTGCTCGGTACACGCGCACGTATTTTCCCAAGTCTCCTTTGCACAGAGACGCGCGGTACGTGTCCTGCGCGGCGCCGTGGATGTCTGACCATTTTGCTCCCATATACGTGTCTCTAGATCCGTGCACATGAACAGCACCGCTCCTTCGTGTCCCACTAGCTATATATATCTCCATGTGGCCGCTTGGTTGGATCGGCAAATCAACGGGCTGAAACACACATATCGATCGACTGAATTCGCTATGGGCGGCGCCGGAATTACGACGCTGCTCCGTTGCCTCCGCCGCTGGGCTCGACTTGGCCGAGGAGAACGGCGGTGCGGGATGGCACTTGTCGCCGTCGCCGTCGCCGTCGCCGTCGCCATCGACCACGCGCTCGCGGAAGCACCGTGCCTGGACAACCCGCCGAACATGACGGAGAACACCGGTGGGGAGGCCGGCGAGGTCGTCCACGACTACGGCGGCCTGGAGGCCTACGTCACCGGCTCCCGCCACGCCGGCTGCTGCGTCATCCTCGTCTCCGACTACTACGGTCAGTGCATGCATGCATGCCCTGAGAGACACTAGCCACTAGCTAAGTTAGGCTAGCTAGCGACGTCGTCGACATCAAAATCAAATCAATGGAGTTTCTCCATTCTTCTTCTAGTTTTTTTTTTTTGTGGCTGACATTGGCGCCTCATCTTCTGCAGGTTTCCGAGCACCAAAACTGAGGTACGCCCGTTTGCTAAATACTCCATTTTTAGATAATGTGCTAAATTCTCCATGACAATATGTGTCTGATTTGCACAAATTTGTCTCGTGTAGCCGAGCCTTCTCAACTCGTTTTTGCATGTGTTCTTTTTTTGTTTCCACTTTTGCTTGAGTTAAGGCAAATAGCGGACAAGGTTGCATATTCTGGATACTACGTTGTGGTTCCTGAACTGTTGTTCGGAGACCCTTACACGGATGATCCGGCGAGGCCATTTGAGGAGTGGATCAAGACTCACTCTCCGGTTTGTTCCTTTGATCACCGTGCCTTTCATTTGTTTTACCTCTTGAATACCTGACACCACTGGAAAAACACTAAGAAAGTACTTGATGAAAAAACCTGTCATGATTCCAATGCAATTTTATATGAAAAGATTCATTGTCGCAGAAAGGCTAATTATTACATCAATTAAATGCCTTTTTTTTTATCTGAATGTTAAATGAATGTGAAAAGACATATAGCCTAGCGGTTAAAGTACTTAGATAGTACCTCCAGATTTTGGGTGGGAGCGAATTTCAAGCTTGGTTAAAAAAAGTTCACTCGCTGACTTCTCAAAAAACATGTTAATAATCGACTTATGAGGGGGGCTCTTATGTACGGGGAGGGGCCTTAAAAAGCATAGGTTAAGGACCGATCCATAGGGACGAGTCCATGTATAGAGGGTCAGGATTCGTGGTCTTTCTTGACTGATTTGGTTAAGGCTTTTTCTTTTTATTGAAAAACCATGGGAACAGTCATTCCCCCACCGGTTAACTGAATCACATAATCCAAAACATGAAGGATAAATATTATGTGAGCTGCAGTAATTTATTCTGTATTTTGTTGGTTGCCATTGCAGGTGGAAGCAGCTGAAAAGACTAAACCGCTTATTGCGGCTCTGAAGAAGGATGGAATGTCTTCTATCGGGGTTGGAGGTTATTGCTGGGGTGGTGAGTCATTCAGTTAAACAACATGTCCACTAAGAAATCACACATAAACAGTTCTTGTTGCGTGAAAATGAATGAATATTCATTCTTTGTTTTCTTCTTGTGCCAGAGATGTACATGTTCATTCTTTCAATTCCGAGCACCCTTCATCTCGCAAACTTCCTCTTTTATTCTTGACAGGAAAGGTGGCCGTGGAACTATCAAAGACTAAAGAAACCCAAGCAGTTGCCATTATGCATCCTGCGCTAGTTGTTGTGGGTGACATGAACGGTACAGAATATACTATATCGATCTCTTTGTCATTCACTAAACTTAGTCCTAAATTGTTCAGTAATTATTATTTCTCTAACTTTCTGAGTTTTTGTGATGTTGAGAGGTCAAACGTCCCATCCAGATTCTTGGAGGTGAGTTTGATACCATCTCTCCACCAAAGCTAGTGCACCAGTTTGAGGATGCCTTAGATCAGAACAGAGCGGTGAGTTCCAGCTGATTACATTTGCCTTTCCTGCCGGTTTAAATCATTGGTAGATTACTGTCTTGTCGACGCAGTTTTGCAACCTTATTCAGATGATTAACTTAACCAATTTAGCTCAGCGTGAACGCCCGTGTCATGTTGAAACTCATCAGTCCACTGGTTGCAGGTTGATCACTCCGTGAAGATCTTCCCGGATGCGCCCCATGGCTTCGCTTGCAGATACAACAGCAGCGATCCGTTCGCCGTCAAAACAGCAGAAGAAGCTCGTGTTAACATGGTCAAATGGTTCGACAAGTATGTGAAATACTGAGAACTTCAGCTATAGCTCTGCACGAATCATTGGACATGGATATCCAATAAGTAAGACCAAAAAAACTACTACGTGCCGGATGTATCGAATAAATTAGAAATAAATTATGTGGCTTACAGAATCATCAAAAATCCGTAAAGTATGTGATGAAATCCAATAAATTAGAAATCAATTATGTGGCTTACAGAATCATCAAAATTCCGTAAAGTATGTAATGTAATCATGAAAAGCAAAAAAGCGAAAGGTAAAAAAGCATTCCGTTTCCGGGATCTCCGGGTGAGAGCAGAGTATCCTAACCAGCTAGACTACAACGGAATTTTGATGTAAGATGTATTTTGTAATATATAAATATGCAAAATATGGGTATACCTCAGAAGTCGGAACGGCTAGACCCATATCATCGAGGCGTCAGGTCGCCAACTCACGAAGTTATACTCTGCTGCATCAAAATGAACGTCAAAGGTGAGAGCCTTTGAGCCTAAACACGTTCTGACGCTGATTGCGCAGCAAAAGAGGGTACCAAACTATTGAGAGTAGAGATGCGATGAATGATTTATGTATTGATCTTTTGAATAATTACACTAGAGGAAGTATATATTTATACTACTAGATGGAATGCCAATTATATTTGTTGGGAAAAGATACGTCGGTTCGGGAGAGACATGTCCCTTGCTAATTGATCAAATGTAATTTATGTTGTAACACTTCCCCTGATAAATTGTCTTCTGGTAATCATTCTTGATTCATCCTTGGAAAAACTCCTCCAAAACCCTGTGAAAAAATTTGAGAAAAAATCATTGTATAAATATGCCATTAAAACTCCTTTTAAATCCAGTGGAAAAATAAGAAGAAAATGGTATATAGTATATGTGAATTCTCTCTGAGAAACCTTAAGAAAGAAAAAACTTATGTGAGAATTTCAGTACATTGATTGCGATCATTAGATCATAATAGGATAACTTCCTCTAAAACCATATAGAAAAAATATGAGAAGTTATTTATATATTATTGATATCCCCTTAAAAACCCCTGTAGGGAAAATAGAGATATGATATATATCTACGTTGATATATTGGCTCATTAAAAAACCTTTTATGAGAAATCCAGTACGAAAAACTCATAAGAGGAGAAAAGAGTACAATATTGCTTTGAACAAGTATAATCTAGGAGATTACTCTCTCTGATTCTTGCAAATCATATAGTCGTCCCATACCAATTTCTTAAACACATTTCGGAAATGTAGAAGTTGGTCAGGACATAGTGAATATGTACATGAGATTGTTATAGAACTTCGCAAGATACTAATTTCCCCACTGTCATGTAATTTATGTAGGTGAAATAGGCTAGGAATGATATGCTTGATGACATTATTCTTTATATAACCTGTTTGCATTTAATTATCTTTGTAGATTTTGGTAGTGATTCAAATGGAATCAATATTACATGACTATTGCATGTGATGAATCACTCAGCGAAGGCATTCATATGAATGTAAAACTTCGGAACGATGGGTGAAAGTAACCAACAGAGTCTATTTTGATGACTCTTCTGAGGAAACTATTCACTATGAAATCAGTACGTGATTTGGCATTGTAGGGATTAGTTGGCCAGTATGTAGATATCTTACTATGGTCTTAGCTTGATTTATCAGATGATGAATTAAAATATTTTGTGCCACAAAGATATCTATGGATATCCTTTTGACTCTTACCCAATAATGTTGTTAGAGTTACGCTACTTTAAGCTAGTAAGGTATCCGCAAATACAATTTCAGGCCTTGATGGCACTAGAGTTTGTCATCCCAGGGTCTAAATGGATATCAATCCATATTTAGGGATTGAATGACCACAAGTGTTTATGGATATGATTATCCAATATCATTTGGATACTAGTTGACAATATCAATAGGATATTGATGGATTGATTTATATGTTTAAGTTATAGACTCAAGCGTAATTTGATCTTAACCAAATATTTCATCTCAAAATCCGTCTTAAAGGTTAATTTCTCAAGTGAGAAAATTATTCCTAAGATAATTGCTTGCTTGTTTATGTGTTCTGATAATGTTAAGATCATCTATATGTGCTGAGATGATAGAAAATCCAAATGGAGATTTCTTTATGAACACACGTAGTCAATCAATAGATTGGAGTTAACTTTTATGGAAGCAACTCACACAGTCAGTTGTACCACAATCAACTTGACTGTTCAAGTCGTAAGGTGACTTAAGTTGTATACTATAGATAATGCGATTTTGTATTCTGATTCAGAATATGAATCCATCGGGAGCTTAGTTGTTTGAATCTATCAAACTCATTTGATCTGCCAATAAATAGATATGGGAATGTGATTTCCACACATACCAATGGTATGTTATGTTTGGTCTCTACGTGAAACCATGTGCTATAAGCTCTCACTATCTCACCACCTCGCTTCCATAAGGAAGGCATTATGAGAAGAATGTATTACTGTCGTAATACTTTCCATTGTTGGATGAGAGGAATTCTCCTTAATTGCCACCGTTGATTTGACCCAATTTGAGTGTTTGGACACTCTGCCTAGTATTTTTGGTCTGAATCCAGTTGAAGGTGTAAAGCAACTTTGAGGAGCATATGTCGATAATTTATAGTCTTTGTATGATTGATTCAATAGAACCAATATAGCTTGTGGAAAAATCAATTCTTTTGAACTCTATGCTATTTCCCACAACAACAGAGTTAGGATGTTCCGATGACCCAGCACCTAAAATTTACGCATAATTATGCTGGTCTTTTGGACGATCAACATTCATAGGCATTGGATAGTAAATATTCATACGGTGTCAATCAACTTGATGTTGATTTGTATTTACTATTTGGAGGAATAGTATTCCTCTATGTTCATAGATACTTTCAAGAAGTTGTATCCTTTATGACCATACTTCTCCCCCTCTTATTTTTATTCTGGGAGTTGAGTAGTTGTTTGGTACCTCAACTCTTTCTGATACGGGATTTTGTGATACTTTTATAACAAGTAAATGTTTTTGGAAGAGTATTTGCAATATGTTGCAAATTTAAGATATTCTGAACTATTTGGTTCAGATTTTTTGGTACATGGATATGAGGATGGAATGTAAATATTTTACATTTTATTTTTAATTCTTGGCATTATTTATGTGGTATGTATCTCCCCCAAATACTTGGAATTGTCCTCAATGTGAATAGTACACAGGGCTGTGTATAAATCCCCTGTGTAAGGATCTGAGATATTTATAATAGATGGATAATGATACCTCATGTTGGTCCCCACTGCCCAATGATGTATGCTATGGTGGTGATATCAGTACGTGCAATATGTCACCGATTCGCAGATGGGAAATCTTTGGCTGAAGCCAAATTTCCACGTACGAACTACAATGGAGGAGGCTGTATGATTGCAGTGTAATGAATTTGAAATGATGTGGTGTGTAAGGCCGCATATCACCAACTAGAGGTTGGTAAATTACAATTTCGGTAATGGTCTTGCAATGAGCTTGATTCTCTCGATGAGATATTTTGCTAATCCATTTTGTGTATGTACAAATGGATCGGAGTGCTGAACATGAATTCTTTTAGTCATACAATCGTCATTGAAGGCACTTTGAGGAAAATTCAGCAACATTGTCCATTTGAATTGATTGAATTTGATGTTCAGGATACTGTGCTCATAATTTAATAATTTGAGTAACTAATTTGGCAAATGCATGGTTTTGTATGAATAAAATCCATACAGGGGACCATCATGTAGATGCGTCAATTAGAACCATGAAGTACCTGAATAGTCCATACAATAGTTGTATGGAACCACAACTATACCTTGAATGTGTTCAAGGAATTTGAGTAGCTCAGCTCTAATTTTGAGGTAAGAGGGTCCTCAATTAATTTCCCTGTGCACAAACAGTGCATATAAAATCCGAAGATTGTGGGAAAATATGACCGTTAGAATTGTTGGTGATTTTCCGTATCATCCCTATGGTGGGGTGGGATGGTTAAGGCGACTATGCCAAGTTTGACATGTGTATGGGATGGTCAAGGCGATTATGACAAGTTTGGCATGTGTAAACATTTTGAAAAATTACCGTGTACGCAATATGTTATATGGGTTTGATGTAGTACAATCCAAAGGATAAAGATGTAATATTTTCTAATACTTGTTTGCCATATACGTTGTGGTTAAGAGGAGATAGTCCTCTCTGTTGTCATCTTAGGTTTTAGTTTGAAAACCATTCTAACAGATATCTCTATAACTTAGTGGAGTACGAGTAGAATCGGGACACAATAGTGCATCCTCAATTGTCAACTGAGTAACCATCAGGATAGTGGCATGACCAGAGCCAACTATCGTTGCATCGCGTTTGGCGATGTTGAACACAGTTCCTTATCTCTTTTCAAGAATCAAGAAATATTTGTGTCCCCAAGTATAAAGTTTGTAGTATTATTGTCCACAGGCATAATTGCTCCTTCATTGGATTGACTCCCATAAATCTATATATAGAAAGAAGAATTTCATAAGAAATTCTTGTCAGATATATAGGATATGAACTTTATTCAATACCGAATATGTTCGCTACAATATTCTAGCTTAGAAGAGTACAATATAGATGACAACTATTTATGTTACAACACATAGTAGGACTTGGTCAACATAGTATCTATGTAATCGAAAGACTAATTGAGGTCTCCAGACATGTCTTGGGAAGTGAATTCCATAAACATGTCTTCAGTTCTCATGAGATCATCCTTCTGTGGAAGAGATGCGTTGTTGTTGAGTTCCTCTAAGAACTGCTGTGAACAACTGGCTTCCTCGGTGTTGTCTGGTTGGAGACTGAAATTTGTTTTAAATCTCTTCTCTTAAGCAGGTTTATCATTGCCTATGGATTTGAGAAATAGATCAACCAGATGTCTTGGGGTGCGGCATTTCTTAGTGATGTGTGAAAGTGCATCTAGCCCCTAAGTGGGTTTTGGTGGATTAATGACAAAACCGTTAAGGGACTAATAAGTTTATCGAGAAATGTGCAGAGATTAGTCTCAGGTTGCTTGGTGTGGTGAATGGAGACCCTCACAAAAATCTGACGCAAAATGGTGAAGCGACTCGGAGTTTATTTTAATTTCTTTTGAAATTTTTTTGAGTCGTAGGAAAGCCATACTATCGAGAGGGGTTGCAAACAGTGTTCCAAGACCACTCAGGTGCGAAAGATCCAAATAGCTGAGAGTATATCACTTTGGCACAACACATACACTTGGGTTGGGCTAGTTTCAGTGCCAGGGTCGGAGGTTCCTACCCCTAGGGTTAGACCTCCTGGCCAAAATCTGTGAGTAATGACCAAGTGACGTATGCCAATGCCTATAAAGCCCAATCTTTATTTCTAGCCGTCGGTTGGCCATTCCACTCCTATTCCACTGTCTCCTAGCTTCTCCTAAGGTCTTTTGAGCTCTCACAATTAGTTCTAATACCACCTTTGTGATTCTTGTGAGGATCTAGTGGGGAATTGAGTGAGTTTTGTTGAGAGAAGGCTAGGAGGATCTTCTGCACTTGAAGATGAACGCGGATCAGCTGCTTGGAGCTTATTTCTCTTGGAGGGAAACCTCCTAGACGGTTAGGCATTGCCCGCGAGCTTCCTCGAGTTGTGGATTGTCCCGAGAAGAGTTTGTGAAGGTTAACCTCACCTCCGCAAGGAAAAGAGATAAATTCGAGTGAATACCAAGCTGATCTTCATGGTTGCTTGGTGAGGCAAGAGGTCAATCGAGACCCAGCTCTTCAGAGCTCCTTAACGGAGACGTAGGATCTTTGTGATCCGAACTTCGGGAAAAATCTTTGTATCTCCCTTGCGCTTGCTCGTTATTGTGTCATTTTGTCTTTACACTTGCCTGCATCCATCTCATACCTTATTATTTGCGCTACACTTGATCTCTGTCAATTGATCCATTATTGAAGTGTCTTGGTAGAGTCAGAACACCAGGGTCAGAACCTCCGGCATTCTAGGTCGGAGCCTCCAGCCAGCCCGAGAGAGCTGGTTGGAGATTCCTACTATTTGGGTCGGAGGTTCCTACCAGAATTTTACCGTTGTATTTTGAGAATTTTTCAGGAACACCTATTTACCCCCCCCCCCCTCTAGGCGACATCAACGGGCTTTCAATGTGGTTGTAGCAACCACATTTGCGACAAACCTCAGTTTTGTCCTTTTTTGTTCTTAAGAATGCCTTTACCCTTTCTAAACCCTCTAGTGGATGTTGAGATCCTATTAGCGGGAAACATAGCAGATAATCTTTTTCCTACTTTTCCGCTTTGATAGGTTCAAGTCTTGCTTTGAGTGTAAACCACAGAGTATGAGGGTTTAGTTTTGAGAAATGCTCAGTTTTGAGATCTGGGTGTATATGGCTTCGTATAATGTATAAGGCACCATATATCTTTTGATCTAACAGTAGTGGATTTGCCTCCTAGGGAGGTTCAATTGCCACTTGAAATCCGTAGGATGAAGATTGACCTTGATGTCCTTCGATCATGTTGGATAGTTGTGACCGTCTACTGCAAGAATTTCGAATTCGTTGCCCATGATTTCCTACATGGTTTACCATAGATTTGATTAATTTACAAGTAGTAAATTAGTATAGTATGCCAATGTTGTAATATGATGCAAAATATGTAGAAACAAGATGTATCTTGTAACACATGGTAGTGTATACCTCAAAAGTTTGGAATATAACAATATGGACGAGAGAACTCGTTGCTAATGGCATAGTCTACAGCAATTTGTACTAGATGCCTTACACTCCATAGTTTTGAGTTATATTCATAAATACCGAATAATCACATTGTTTCGGTTAACACCAAATTAGTGGACGAGGTAACTCGTTGCTAATAGCATAATCTACAAAGTTGTAGTAGATGCCTTTGTCTCCACATAATATTTGTGATTTTTAGTAAACATGGAGGTATTTGCTACTAAGATTTTGCATGTAAAATTCCAATAGAATTAAGCACATAGGGCTTAATTAAGGGAATTTTGAATTTTGAATTTTGCAAAATCAAAGAAATTGCCAATATTCAAATATGGTTGATAACAATATTGATGAAACCTCATATATGGAGTATAACAGTGATGTAAACACCAATTATGGTGTAAATCATGTGTTGTGGACGAGATAACTCATTGCTAAGAGATGTATTCGACTCCACATTATTTTGGGTTATACTCATAAGATATTGAAAATTTTCAATATGTGTCTAGAGGTAATCACAAATATTTTACATATTAACCAATTTGAATTAAGTTGTTGGAATTTAATTAATGGAATAATATGTGAATAAGATTGCAAGAAATAAATCAATTGTAATTAAGGAAATAAATCTCCAAATATGTATATGTTATTAGGGATGCACATGGACATCCGCTTTGAACATTTACATAATTTCCAGCACTCATAGGGTCTGGAATGATAATTTACAGTATGTAAATTAAATAACATTATAATTTGTATTGAACCGAAGGGCCCAAAAACAAAATTCGCATATGTACATTTTGCATATGCATTTTCCGAAGACCGATAGGTCTAGAATGTGTATTTGCATGAGGCAAATAAAATATAGTGTAATTTATGTATAGTTTGAGGACTATATCATAATTGACAGAAGGTGTGTCAATTTCTTTAGCCATTTTGGAAATGTAAAATTCAGGGGCTAAAGTGTAAATACCAGTGAAGTACTATTGCACATTATTCACCATATTTACAATCTAGAAAATGGAGGACTTTTCTGTAATTTCATGGCAATCCAAGGGAATTTTTACAAGATGGCCTAAACTTGGACTAAGGCCTGTTAGGCCTTTCGGTCTGGTTGGGCGTGTGGGGGCAGGCACTATAGGTGGGCCGGCCCATTAGGCCGGCAAACAAATGGGTAGGCGGGGCAGCAGTTAGGATTAGGTTTTCCTCCCCAAACTGTCGCCGCACCATCTCCCTGATCCGCCGCAGCCGTTGCGGCACTGCCGCTGTTCAGTCGCTGTTCGGCCGCTGATGTTGCACCGTGCGGCACCGCGGGGCCGCCTCCGTGCCACCGCCGTTCGGTTGCCATGCATCCGCCGGCTGTCACCGCGCCGCTCCGGGACGCCCCCGCACTGCGGGCCACCGCCAGCAGTCGCCGTGGCCGCCGCTGCGCCGCCCAGCTGACGTCCCTGTCAGTGCCGAAGAGGAGGACTCCTCCATGGAGGAGTCACCGCCATCCACAAGGGTGTCGTCGACATCTATGGAGGTGGATGAGGCCGTCGAAGTCAGGCGGTAGGGGCCAGTGCAGCGATCTGTCGATCCTGTTCCGCCACCTTGTCGCTGTTCACCAGTCCGCCGCAACCATTTGCCGCAGTGGAGTCCGCCGACAGTGTGGGTACCCGTCGAGGCTGGTGGCAGGCTTGGCGCAGTGGCCGCCGGTGGAGCGGCGGGCCTCTGCGTCCATTGAAGGCAGCGAGGCATCGGGGTTGCCGACGATGAAGAAGACGGTGACGGTGAGGTTGAAGACCTCGTGCACGGGGTCACCGTTGCCGTCATCGTGCAGAGGAGCATCTGCAGTGTCACTTGGTGGCTAGGGCTAAGGTACTATCGATGTTTTATATCGGCAATAATAATATAGGGCTACTCATGAGACCTAAACTTAATAGATTGCAAAGGAACATGAAACGATTTATCCTAGTTCAAGCCCTCGAGATAAGGTAATACCCTACTTTTAGCTGTTGTGTATTGCCTTTGAGGTTTCTCTGGTGAAATTGTGATATGCCCTCAAGGGGGCGCCCTGCCTCCCCTTATATACTGAGAATATAGGGTTACAAGGTAGGAATTCCAGTCGGACTCTGCCCGTGAACTGAGTGTGTTGCCCATAACGATGCAATTGGGAACTCAGGATCTGTACATTATACTCAATATGAAGTCTTTTGCACTGGCCGTAGCGATGGTTGCAACGGGTTTATCCTCAATCCACACTGTTGTGTATTGCCTTTGAGATTTCTCTTGTGAGATTTCTTCTTCCACCCTTAGGGGGCGCCCTGCCTTCCCTTATATACTGGGGAACAGGGTTACAAAGTAGGAGTCCCAGTCGAACTACAACCAAGGGATCTCCTTCTAGGAATATAGCGTGCCCGACTAGTACTATATTTTCCCTGTCGTACAAGGTTAAGTCTGCCGAGTCCTATTATATCCCTAATTACAAGGCTAGGCCCATCCTCTGTCCAATTGGCTCATATGCTTGTCATGAGGCACCCGAGGCCTATGGCCTCCACAGTAGCCCCTAAGACCTTCATAGTTGAGTCATAGCTAATGCCGAGTGCTCATCCTCCATGGTGAAGAATTCCTGAGTGCATTGCTCTCGAGTGCTCTTTGTCCGAATGCTTTTTCTCCCAAGTCCTACTTCATGTTAGCTAGCAACGAGGCTATGAAGGGCTTCATATAGAAATATGAATAGTATGCACCGAATAAGCGCTCCTATTAGGTGTAGCCCCCGACTTTGTGCTTGCTTGTGAAACAATTAAACATAAAGTCAAAGATCTTTAACCTTGTACTCTTTCCCAAGTAGTGCACTACTGGTATATGAGACTCTTCAGCATCATGTCAGCTAGAATGATTTTTGCTCATGGCAATTGATGGCTAAGCATGTAAGCCGAGTACCACTTTATGGATTTTAACCCAATACGTGGTCAGGTGTACTTGAGAGATACATGTATCCCCAATTTTAATGGAGACCAACTGTCGATCCTTACAAGGATATATCCTCAATACCTGGTAAATAATGCAGATACCCGAATGTATACACCCGGCTATAGGCTTATGTCACACCCTGACTTTAGCCACCCAAAATTATACTTGAGAAAAATACCCAAGAAAATAAATTTAAAAAGGCTAGAGGAATTAATTAAAGGTGTAAAATGCAAGATAATAAATTATCGTGGCCGGGAATATTTTTCTTGTATTCTCTGTGCCAAAATACATTAACTGGATTTTTAGTGGAATTTTCAGAACATAGGAACTATTTTTAATAAATCAAAAACGCTTATCGGAATTTAAATCGTCATGGAAAATCTTTTTCCATTTTCCTTTCTCTTTTTCTTCTGTTGGGCCGGTGGCCCGCTCCTGTGCCAGCCTTCCTCCCCGCGCGCCCGTAGGCCGGTTCCCCTCGCTCGCGCCCGCGCCCTCGCTCGCGCCCACGCCCGCGCGCCCCGCTGACAGGCCAGGCCCGCCTGTCATCATCGTCTTCCTCCTCCGTCCGAATCGGGCCGAGGGGAAAATCCCCGGAGCCGTCCGATCCGGCGCCGCCTCCCGCCTCCTCCCGCGCTCGCACTCGGTTCAAACGGGCGCGGACCGAGTCCGCCCCACCTCCCCGAGTTCCCCGGCATCCACGCCCCTTCACTCCCACGAATAGCGCAAACGATCTCCACGCCGCCACTCTCTCTCCCGTGCGCGATTGGAGCCATTCGGCCTCAATCTCTCCCGGCCGACTGCATAAAAAGCCCCTCCGCCCTCTCCTCCATTTTTCCCCCCAACACACCAAGTTTCCCCGTGCTCTAGAACCCCCTCACCACCACGCACCCGAGCTTCCCCATTTTTCGCCGACTCCAGCCACTGCTCGTCGCCGTTCCGGATGCCGCCAGGCCATACCGCCACCGCAATCACCTCCGCCATGCCACACCGCACCTCGGCCGCCACTCCGTGGAAGCCAAAGCCCGCCGGACCGCCCCACCCATGCGCACGGTGAGTATCGGCCCTCCACCTCCTCTCCAGCCGGTGATTCCCGCCGTGCCACGTCTCCATTCTTTGCCCTAACTCCTCTTCCGTCCTCCTCATCCTCCAGGACGCCTCAGCAACCGCCTCTCGCCCGTTCCCTGACGTCGGAGCTTCGTCGCCGACGTCGTCCCGAAGCCGCCGCCGCTTTTTCGTTGCCACCGTCGTCTTCGCGCCGTCACTCGCCGTCGCGAGCCGCCAGTGAGAACCCCCTCCGTTTTCCCGTTCCATCCCGCCCCTCTGTGTGGTCACCGCCGCGCCGGGTGGTCGCCGTCGGCAACCATCGGGTCGCGTCCGTGCCGCCGCCTCCCGCTTGGGACGGCCGGCTTCGGCCGCCGCTCCCCGGGGCCGTCTGATCTGCCGGGTGGCAGATCGGGGCCGCCAGCTCGCTCGCCCGCGTGGTTGCCCACGGTGGCGCCACGTGGTGCGCCCGCTCTCGGCCGCGGTGGACTTGATCCACCGTGTGCCCACCTCTGTGCACCGCTGGCCAGTGGGGCCCGCTGGTCGGCGCCGCCTCTCCCTCCGGTGATGTCATTAATTCGGTTTAATGCGCAATAAATCGCCAGTTAATTATATTTACACTGAAAATAGCAGTAAAACTTCAATAAATCATAACTAATTCATACGAACTCCGATTAAGTCCATTCAAATTTCATTAAATCCAAAAAAATGCTAAGAATCCATTAAAAATACTTTCAGCCCATGTTTGATTGCCCCCATGTACTGTTTTTAATTGTTTATGCATTGTTTGTTGTAGAATCCGACGTCAGTAATTCTCCCGCGTATTTTGAGATCGTAGCAGAGTACCTTGAGCCGGAGCAAGGCAAGTCGCACTATTACTTTGATCACTTTGTACCTTTTTTTGCTAAATTGCTTTGTTTACTCAAATAAACTGTATTATTTTAATATTTCATGTGGGTGGTTATTACCTATGCAATGTTAGGACTTAGCCATAGTTTTGAAACCTGAACCCTTGTCACCTGGGTAATAATGCGATTAGATTACAGTTCTTATGATGCTTAGCCATGCTTAGCAACCTAGCTCATAAGGGAATTAAATATTATTTCTTTTATATGATTCGACTCCATGTCGCAAAAGTGACACTTTGGATAGGCTGATGTTAAATTATTAAAACTTGACCTAAATGGTGGGCTGTGGGTTTATGGTTTTTCTTGTCACACCCATGGCAATTAAGGACCGGTTCGCGGGAACCACTTGGGCAACTTCCCGTACTTTCCACAAGCCAGCATGGGCAACGGCTGGGCTTGAAGCGTTCCTTCTCCCTCTCCTAGGCACCGAAGAAGAGGGTGAGCGGGATGGAGTTGGGTCGGCCCGGGGTAGGGTTGATCGGCTGCCGGATTCACCGTGGCGCAAGGGGGGTAGCTTGGCCAATATGGCGTGCCCTGTCGGCAGGTGCAACCTCAGCGTGGTGTGGATGATTAGGGAGGGGTTTCGTGAACGGTCCTGTCACAGCCTCTCACGGGACATCATGGTGATGTACTGGCACACGGGAACGTGTGTGGGGCTGTGTCTTGTGGGTACAGTTGTACACCTCTGATCAGAGTAGAACTATTCGAATAGCCGCGCCTGCGTTTATGGGCACATTGGCCAAGACTCACCATGATTAGTCTCACCCTAGATAATTAATCTGGTTTTATCCAACTGGTGTTGTGGAAGGTGTTGAGTCCGGTCGACGTGGTTGAGTTGACCGGGGGTGATCGGTTAGCGTGGTGTAACGCTAGTCGATGGAGATTGGTGAGTGTGGTGTAACTCTCATCAGTGACGCCTGGTGGTCGTGGTGTAACTTCCATCAGCGCGGCCTGGTCAACGTGGTGTAGCGTTGATCGGGAAAAGCTGGTCAGCGTGGTGTAACGTTGTCCAGTGGTGACTGGTTAACATGGTGTAGCGTTAATCAGTGGAGTCCGGGTAATGTGGTGTAACGGTACCCAGAGGTGTTTGGTGAACGTGGTGTAGCGTTCATCAGTGGAGATTGGTTGACGTGGTGTAGCGTCAATCAGTTGGGAATGGTTGGGCTTGGTTAACGTGGTGTAATGTTAATCAGTGGAGAATTAATATGGTGAAATTAATCAACCTTTTGACTGTTTGCGAACTACTACTGTTTGCAACTGCTTTTATGCAAAACAAACCCTATCCCATCTTTGTACCCTATGCATATTCATAATTGTGGGTGTGATTTGTTGAGTACTGTGGGTGGTACTCAGCCTTGCTCCAATTTCCCCAAGTGTTGGAGAACGCGTCAGACGAAGATCATTCTGAGGAATAGGCTGGCTCCGCCATCAAGTTGCTTGTGGGAATGGACGCTGCCAATGGACCCGCTGTTTATAGACTATCTTTACCTTTTTCCGCTGCATTTTTGTAATATAATTTTACTCTGTTTGTAAGACTCTTTGTATGGCAACTTGGATTTGTGTACCCTGGCTTTCCTGGACAGGGATTTATTACACATTGATGTTCAGAATTTCGGTGCGAATTTCTGGGCGTTACAGCTTAGCATGAAGCATATCTGATTATTTAATCGATTTCTATGAATAGCACCTGCACTGTGATTTTAACACAGTCAGCGAGCGGCCTAATAGAGCATGCTATCGAGAAACTCATATCTTTGGCCTACTACTAAATAAACCGGCCTAAACCGACCTACCCAGCGCAGCCCAATAAAATTAGCATCCCTCGCATGTCAGGATGAGTACTCCAACGTCGGTAACCGCAATCAGCCAGAGAAGTGCATGGCCATGCTAGTGTGACTGAGATGTCAATCACAAGTTTGTAATCCATCACAAGATCGAGAGAGTGATTGAGCTATTAAGAGGATGACACAAGTCTCGCCTTGAGCTCAATTGATATCATGAGACAAAGGGATTTGCATATGAGGACATTACAGGTTTAGCCGATATGATCTTTACGTATATTTTGGGGTTAATATGCCTTGCTAGAGGCCGCTATTAACAGGGTGACCAGAAAGCATTTCCGGGTCACGACAAAATATACGTGAACCTATAGGGTCACACGCTTAATGGGTTGGAACACTTATTCGAATGTGATTCGAATATGGGCTCGATTCGGATAGAGATCCGAGTAGACTCTTACTAGGCCTCGGTCCATGAGGCCCGAGTGAGGAGGTCTATATATAGGGAGGCGAGGGGCCGAGAAGATTCACGTTTTTCTGTTGACCTCGAGCTAAACCCTAGCCGCCACCTCCCGAGCCAAACCCTAGCTGCTCACGAGTGCTAGTACACTCGCCATCGGCGTTCCAGCCCCGAACGTGTGGATACTAGTGGAGGCGCTGCTCGTTGCGGCGTTGATCGGCATCGGCGCTGATTAGATTTGTGGAGATTGACTACTTCCACTACTACCTCGACGCGCGTGTGGTTGGACCGGCTTCTCCAACCCTTCTTCCGCTGCACTGCGCGTCTAGTGGTAACGATTCATGATCCCTCTCTCGCATGATGTTCTGGTGTGCGCGGTAGAAAAGTTTTGTTTTTTGCTATCGTAGCCTGTGTGTACTCCTTCAGTGGTATCAGAGCCAGGTTGCGTAGTTTGCGATCTAGATCATCGCATATGTTGATATGCGAGAGTAGTAGATTAGATCTATTGCAGTCTAGATTAGTCGGTTCATGTGATGGATCGATGAAGGCACGTGTTGATAAGATCAATCCGTGAATAGGGGTTAGATGAGGCATGGATCAGTGGAAAAACTAGCGCCCTGGAGAGTGTCTCGGATCGGCATAAGGTGGTTATGCCGAATGCTAGTAGGTTATGGATCAGTGGAAAAACTAGCGCCCTGGAGATTATCTCGGATCAGCATAAGGTGGTTATGCCGAATGCTAGTAGGTTATGGATCAGTGGAAAAACTAGCGCCCTGGAGATTGTCTCGGATCGGCATAAGGTGGTTATGCCGAATGCTAGTAGGTTATGGATCAGTGGAAAAACTAGCGCCCTGGAGATTATCTCGGATCAGCATAAGGTGGTTATGCCGAATGCTAGTAGGTTATGGATCAGTGGAAAAACTAGCGCCCTGGAGATTGTCTCGGATCAGCATAAGGTGGTTATGCCGAATGCTAGTAGGTTATGGATCTGATAGGCCTAGGCCAGTGGAAAAACTAGAGTCCTAGAGATTGTCTTGGATCGGCATAAGGTGGTTATGCCGAATAGTTTTTCCATAGCGATTTCATAGATTGGATCTGTGAATTTCATAGGGTGTCTTGTACCGCCGGGCGAACCCCCCTTGTATAGCTTCATAGGTTCACATCATTAGGTAGAATGCGATTCTACGTCTAACTTGTTTTTGCAGAGAATGATATGAATTAGTATGGCCCTATAGCTTATTTGGAATGTATAAGATGTATATGATGCATGTAACATTCGTTCATGACCTGCGTGTCATGATTTTTCAGCTTTTGTTAGTTGTCTTAATTGTATTTAACGACCTGCGTGTCGACCTTAGTGCTTGAATCCATCCTTGTAATCTTCAATTGCTAGCTATTATAGGTAGTAGCCTAGACTTGAGGTTACAAGTTTTCAAACATGGTGACCCAAAGAAGAGGATGAAGATCATATACACGTACATGGAGATGGGGATCACCATCCTTTTGGGCCATACTAATTCACAGATGTATGTGTTTATTTGTGATGTTTTCTATCTTACTCTTACGCAATTATATATGTGATATGTTGCTATGGTAGGATAGAGTCCCTCATAATAAAAATTAGGTGTTTATGCCCTTCCATATGTTGCATCAAAAGATAATGATCACCATATTGTAGGCCTACCAAAGTAGGATGCAGTTGGTTATCATCATTATTTGGGGTAGACGTCGGACAACTACATGTGAAAGCATTTGGTTTACTTAACAAGATCATCAGAACAGTTTTAGATCTTGGGGCATAGGATGGGACCGGGGCATAGTGATGCCACCCAACAGGCAAGAGTCACATAGGGATGTGATTAGCAAGGTGTTGCTTACCCATGTCACTAGTTTTCTAGCCGTGATGCTAAAGCTCACTACGAATCAGTGAAATGAGAATCTTGACCCACTATGTAACTTAGAGGGAGTTTTGTTGCAAAACACATAGTGGGAGTCTTTTGTTAAATAGTTTAATAAAAGATGAACATAAACATAGTGCTAAACTTTGCATATTCTCATGTTGTAGATCATGTCAGCTAACGCAGCATCCAGTTCTTTTAATTTGTGATCTGTTCTTGAGAAAGAAAAACTCAATGGAACGAACTTTATGGATTGTTATCGCAACTTGAGAATTGTTCTCAAGCAAGAGCACAAGGAGTATGTCCTTGAGACTCCTTTTCCTAAGAACTTGCCTAATAATGCTTCTGTGGCTACACGGAGAGCTTATGAGAAGCACACGAATGATTCACTTGATGTGAGCTGTCTCATGCTTGCCACAATGTCCTCTGAGCTTCAGAAGCAATATGAGAACACAAATGCTTACAATATCATTGTGGGGTTGCGTGGTATGTTTAAGAACCAAGCAAAGGCTGAGAGGTTCAACACTTCAAAGTCCTTCTTTGCGTGCAGGCTTGCGGAAGAAATCCCGTCAGCCCTCATGTGATTAAGATGATTGGCTACATTGAGAGTCTGGAAAAGCTTGGTTTTTCCCTTAGCCAAGAGTTGGCTACTGATGTGATTCTCCAGTCGCTCCCTCCGAGTTTTGAGCCATTCATATTGAACTATCACATGAACAACATAGACAAGACCTTGGTTGAGTTGCATGGGATGCTTAAAACTGTCGAGGAAACCATTAAGAAAAGCACCAGTCATGTGTGATGATGATGCAGAAGGCAAGGGCAAGCCCAATGTCAAGAAATACGCGGTCAAGAGAAAGTTAACTCCCGATGAGATCGCGAGCAGATCCAAGGCCAAGCAACACAAGAAGGGCGCTGCTCCTGATGCAGTTTGCTTTTACAGCAAAGAATCAGGACATTGGAAGAGGAAATGCCCAAAGTACTTGGAGGATCTCAAGAAGAAGGGAAGTGCGACTTCCACTTCAGGTATAAATGTTATAGAGATCAATCTTGCTACTTCATCTACTTGATTTTTAGTATTGATACCGGATCAGTTGCTCACATATGCAAATCCGTTGCAGGTCCTAACAAGAAGAAGAAGTTTGAAAGGACCGATTGATCTTCGGCCGTTTTTTTTCCAAATGAACAAGAGATGATCCCGTGTCTGTTGCACATAGCATTTCTACCTTCAGAAGTAGTTGTGAAATTGAATAATTTGTTATTTGTCCATCTCTTTCTAGAACGTATTTCTGCTTCATATTCAAAGCAGAAGGTAATGACTTTAGATTCTGTGGACAAATGTTGTTCTCTTTATCAAAGATATTTCTATTGTCATACTCCTATTGTGAATGTTATACTTTCTAAATCTTGAAGGGCACCGTCTTAAACATTAATACAAAAAGGCAACTTCCTAATGATTTGAATCCCACGTTTATGGCATTGTCGCTTGGCACATAAATGAGGAAACGCATAAAAGGCTCTATAGAGAGCTTCTACATCATTTGATTTTGAACATTGAACATGAATCTTGTTAACTTGCAAGATGACAAGGCACCTTCACCGTCAAGGTGAAAGGGCAAGTGACTTATGCACTCATACATACCGATGTATGTGACCAATGAGCTCAACAGCCAGAGTGGTTTCAATAATTCATAACTTGTTACTGATGACTCAGTAGATATGGATATGTGACCTAATGAAACATAAGTCTAACCTTTTGAAAAAATTAAGGATCCAAAATGAGAGTACAAAATCATAGGTAAAACAATCAAGTTTCTACATCTGATCGTGGAGGCGAGTATTTGAGCCATGAGTTGAATCATCTGAAGGATTGTGAATTCCATAGTTGACTCCACAGAACACCTCAGGGAATGGGGTATCTGAACGGAGAAATCGCACCTATTAATATGTGCGATCCATATGAGCCAAAGTGATTCCATTCCTTTGGATTACGCTCTTCAACAGCTCGTTCACACTAAACAGAGTTCTATCAAAGTCAGTACGAAAAGACACCCATAGAGATGTGCACAGACAACGCCTAGCTTGTCTTCCTAAGATTAGATGTGAGCTTATTTTAAAAAGTTTGCAATCTGATAAGCTCACTCTTAAGTTGACAAATGCTTCTTGTTCGGGTATCCTAAGAAAACAAAAATATTACTTCTATATCAATATGAAGGCAAAGTGTTTGTCGCCGACATGGTGTCTCTAGAGAAGAGTTCTCCAAGGATAGTGAAATGGCAATCTAAGAATTCAAAACACCTGAAAAGTTTCAACTCCTACAGACCACAGCAGGATGAACAAAGTGTCGAAGCACCTGTTGTAGACCACACTGGCACCACGTAGGTCAGAGAGTCACCGTGCACTGAGAGGTACATGTTCTTGACTACTCAACAAAGAACATATTGTGTTAGACAACGATAAGCCTAAAGACCTATAAGAACGATGTGGACCAGACTCTGAAGAAATGCTTGAAGCCATGAGATCCAAATTAATCCATGGCATATATCAAGTTTGGAACTTGTTATCACCTATGTGTTAAAAACCATTGAAGTGAAATGGTTTTTCAAGAAAAAGATAGGACATGATAAATAGTTCACATCTATAAGTACGATTTGGTGCCAAAGTTTCAAAACAAATTCAAATGTTGATTATGATGAAACTTTTTTGCCCGTCGCAATGCTAAAGTCTATTTCTGGATCATCTAGCTATTGCTGCATATTTCATTATGAATATGTAACTGGATATCAAAACAGCTTTTCTTAATGAAATCTGATGAGGATTGTACATGACACAGCCCACGGTTTTGTCCATCACATCAGCTTTGAAAATAACAAACTGCAAAATCCATTTATGGATTAAAAGCAGGCCTCTCAGATTGAATATTCATTTATAAAGTGATCCAAAGTGTTTGTTTCATTAAGACAAAAGAAGACCTTATGTTTATAAAAAGCTAGTGAAGCGCACTTGTATTTCTATCTATTGTCGACAACATATAGCTACGGAATAACATTTCTATGCTCGAATCTGTTAAGTCTTCATTGAAAATAGTTTCTTTATGAAAGACTTTAGCGAGAGGCGCATACATTCTAGGCATCAAGATCTATAGAGATAGATCAAGAAGCTAATTATATTATGTCAAATACATCATTGACAAGTGTTGAAAAAGTTTCAACATGCAGGACTCTAAGAAAGGTTTCCTACCATATGCAAATGATAAATCTGAGAAGAGTCAGTGTCCTTAGTTACACGATGAGCAGGATTAAGATGAATGCTATCCCATATGCTTCACCATTGGGTCCATTATGTATCCATGCTTTACACGTCCAGAGTCTCGTAGCTTTAAGTGTACGATAGATACCAAAGATCTAGGTGAAGGTCATGGCTTACTGTAATAAGCATCTTGAAGACTTTGAGAAGAACTAAAGATGTGTTCCTTGTCTATGGAGGTGAAGAAGAGCTCAGTTGTAAATGGTTCACTATGCTAGCTTTCCCAAACTGACAAAGACGATTTAATCGCAATCTGGATTTTGTGTCTGCCTAAATGCGCGAGTTGAGCTGAAAGTTCCAACAGGAACGGTTACTGATTCTACAACGAAAGCGAGACATTGCAGCTTCTGAAGCTGCTAAAAGAACTGTTAGATCAAAAAGTTGTTTTCCGAGCTTGGTTATGACTAGTGCCTTTAGTTCCAATGGACCTCCTATTGTGATAAAGTGAAGCCATTGCGCAAGCCAAGGAAGCTAGTCTCACTAGAATCCCAAAGCACATTTTACCGGTTGTTGTCATCTCATCCTCGGAGAAGTGGAGAGATGCGATGAAAAATATCAAATACAAAACGAATTTGAACATTGGCAGATCCGTTACAATCTGCTTCCCCAGCCCAAAGCATGAGCTCACACTAGGCAAATGATATTAGATACCTACATGGTTGACTCTTAAGTGCAAGTGGAGACTGTTATATATGCCCTAAAGCAACATGGAGATTTATATATATATCAACATGCATGTATAATTATTGATTTGTCTTGAAATAGACATTATCATTGTTGATCAAATGAGTACGTGACTTATTCATGAGACTCTTAATGCAAATATTGCTATTCTAAATGATCCGCTGATCATATATCAATGAGGAAACAAATTATGATTCTAATATTAGCATATGTTTTAATTGATGATCATGTCTCATGGATCATGTATAAGATACCAAATCGGATAATATGACATATTCAGTGAAATATGTGTAGACCTCCATGAGATACTATGCAGAGATTTTATGTTCATCAGTTAGTCTCAAGTAGTGTTATTAGATCCTTTTATACTTGAGATTAGTCGATGGTTCGCCACATACAGTAGGCTTATTTATGACTACTAAACACTACTCCCCGTACGTGATATCATTAAATAGTAGGTCTTCGCTTACTATGAAACATGTATGGATGCGAATGATCAAGATAAATCGCCCCTCCTTACGGGAGAGATATCTCTGGGCCCCTCGATGTAATGGATGATGGAAGTGCATGGCCATGCTAGTGTGACTGAGGTGTCAATCACAAGTTTGTAATCCATCATAGGATCGAGAGAGTGATTGAGCTATTAAGAGGATGACACAAGTCTCGCCTTGAGCTCAATCGATATCGTGAAGCAAAGGGATTTACATATGAGGACATTACAGGTTCAGCCAATATGATCTTTACGTATATTTTGGGGTTAATATGCCTTGCTAGAGACCGCTATTAACAGAGTGACCAGAAAGGCGTTGCTAGGTCACGACAAAATATACGTGAACCTACAGGGTCACACGATTAATCGGTTGGAACACTTATTCGAATGTGATTTGAATATGGGCTCGATTTGGATAGAGATCCAAGTAGACTCTTACTGGGCCTCGGTCCACGAGGCCCGAGTGAGAAGGTCTATATATAGGGAGGCGAGGGGCCGAGGAGATTCACGTTTTTCTGTTGACCTCGAGCTAAACCCTAGCCACCACCTCCCGAGCCAAACCCTAGCCGCTCACGAGTGCTAGTACACTCGCCATCGGCGTTCCAGCCCCGGATGTGTGGATACCGGTGGAGGCACTGCTCGTTGCGGCGTTGATCAGCATCGACACTGATTAGATCTGTGGAGATCGACTACTTCCACTACTACCTCGACGCGCGCGTGGTTGGACCAGCTTCTCCAACCCTTCTTTTGCTGCACTGCGCGTCTAGTGGTAACGATTCATGATCCCTCTCTTGCATGATGTCCTGGTGTGCGCGATAGAAAAGTTTTGTTTTCTGCTATCGTAGCCTACGCGTACTCCTTTAGTACCTTACCCAGCAAAGTGGTACATGAGCTCTGACTGGTGCCGGAGATCAGTTTTTAGCCAAAAAAGGTACCCGAACCTAACATTAGCATAGGATTCGGCTGGCGACCCTCATGGGGCGTACCTTTCTCAGCAAAGTGGCACACTGGAGCTCCACTGGTACCGGAGATTGGTTATTAGCCAAATAAGGTACCCGAACCTAACATTAGCATAGGATTCGGCTGGCGACCCTCATGGGGCGTACTTTACCTAGAAAAGTGGTAACCGAATAAGGTACCCAAGAACCTACATTAGCATAGATTCGGCTGACGACCCTCATGGGGCGATACCTCACCTAGCTGACACTACTAACTTCTGACCCTTATGCCATGCTTTTTTGTCGCAACGGCGAGATTGGTTGCAACAAGGTGGTTTTATCGCAACGATTTTCGCAACGATTTTCACTTTGTTGCGATAGATTGGATTTTTGCCATGAAGATTGTTTCGTGGCCCTAAGTATGGAGATCGTTGCAAAAAGTAAGTGTTATCACAACAAATTGAATGGGTTGCAATAAGTGATTCCTGTTGCCACGATTTATTTGCGTTGCGGGCAAGTTTATTGTCGTTGCAATACTAAGGTGATATTGCAACTCTTTATATGATGGTTGCAATAGCCCGTCTATGTTGTGAGTTGTAACCAAATAAGGTACCCGAACCTAACATTAGCTATAGATTCGGCTGGCAACCCTCATGGGGCGTACCTCACCTAGCCGAGTGGTACCCGAGCTCCGACTGGTGCCAGAGATCAGTTTTTAGCCCACACACGAGTCCCGACTAGTGTGAGTACTCGGACAATGGCTCTCATGAAGCGTTCCAAGTGATTCTTGAAGCGTCGCACTCCAAGTGTATCTTGGAAGACTGGTCCAGCCCCTGAGGTAGGAGATAGGCTCGTAACCCTAATTTCCTGTTACGCGTATCCGGAACTGGCCCTGCATTATAAACATATTGGATGAGTAGCATCTGATGATGAAAACAATCACCCGAAGAAAATTTATGTATTTTACCATATATATAAATATGTGTTCCTACTCTTATTGATATTAGTTTCCCCGAGTAGTTGACCCCTTACATTTAAGCACTCTGCCCGACTAGTCATATCCCCCTAGCGTCGGGAGTCGACTCATGGCTCTTTCCCAGACACGCGTTTTGGGTGACTTGAGTTCATCTTTCATAGAGCAAAGTTTCACTGATCAGAATTTATGCTAGTCGAGTACTTTTGCAATCATTAAGAGAAAAAACAGAAAAATATGCAGCTTGTACACCTATTAGGTGTAAGCGGCTGCAGCATTGGTTAGGCTGAGTGAGGAAATATTTATCAAAAAGTGACTTAGCTGTTCGGTATTTGGGAGTGGGGATGCCATCCTTGCGTTTGGGCTTTTGAGCCCCCGAGCATGTCACTTGTCATTCTGATAATCTTCAGTTCTAGGAGGTCGAAGACAGTTGCGACCGACTGTCACATTGAAGTCATCCGATTTGCGTTTGCAGTTCCCAGCCTTAGTCGGGGCCGCGTGATCGGTGTCCTTCCGCTCTTTCTGTCGAGGTGCCTTTTTGTCATCGAGGGCCTTAGCAACAGCGTCAGCTGAGTCGGCATATTTGTTCGCCATGTCGAATAGAGTTTTGACAGAACTTGGAAGCCTCCGAGTGAACTTAGCGATGAATGGGGTATCCTTGACTCCTTTTCGAAAGACGGCGATGACGACCTCGTCCTTGATCTTCGGGATTGAATTCCTCTTCTCTGAAAACCTATTGATGAAATCACGAAGAGACTTGTTCTTCCTTTGATGGCACTGATACAGGTCGTACTCGGAAGATGGCCTCTCGTACATCCCTTAGAAATTGGCGATGAAGCGTTCCCGGAGTTCTCCCCAAAAGCCAATTGATCTCTTAGGAAGTCCTGTTAGTCATGTCCTCGCCGAGTCGGTAGAGCGACTGGGAGGTAGTTAGCCATGACCTTATGATCTCCTCCAGCTGCTTGGATTGCCAGAGTGTAAACTGTGAGCTAGGACTCGGGGTTGGTCTTCCCGTCGTATTTTTCAATTCCAATCGGCTTGAAGCCTGATGGCCAGTCGACTTGTTACAGCTCATGGGTGAAGGCCGGTACTCCTTCATCTGTATGAGGACTCCGGCTCTGACTACGACGGTGAAACCATTCATGGTGGAGGCCGAAGCGCTCATTTTCATCTTCTAGTCAGCGACGCTCGTCTTCCTCACGTTCGCGGCGTTGTGCATTGATGTCTTGCCGGAGATCTCGTCGTAATCGGCCTCGGACATCCTGGTTGTCCCAACGGTCATCTTGATTTCGGCATCGTCGGTCATTATTGTGGTTACCGAGTGACGTGTGGCATGAATCCGTGTGCGGCTGACTAGAGCCGGTCGCTCGGTGTCGCGTTGAGGCAAATGAGATCACCGTTGGAGAAGCCGACCTATTGGTTGGTATGAGAGTGTCACTCGATTGTTGGTGCTGCTGACATGCAGCAGCAATGATAATGGCTTTTATCCTTGCTATCGTCGAGGTGGCTTGGTGATCAGGCCCAAACTGCAGTGTATCCAGTAGAGTTGCAGCGGCCACAACATTCTGTTGAGGAGTTATGAAAACATCGTGGTCGTCGACTCGGGTTTGGAGGATTTGCTGTTGAACAGTCCACCCAGCCTTGCGCAGATTGTCGTTGCAAGCATCGCGCTCGGCCTGTAGGCGTCTTGCGTCTTCCTCCTGTTGTTTACGTAGTCAGCGGGCATCCTCTTCTTGTAAATCACATAGTCGGCCTGCCTCCTGAGTGGAAGTTGAGCCTTTAAACGCCAAAAAGACTTCACGTGGTGGAGAAAAGCTCACCGAAGTGCTGTCCAACTGAGAGTTGAAGTCGGAATAGTTGAGGGGGGTAATGATGACTCTGACCTCCCTAGATCCAATATCGAGCGGCTCTGGGCCATATCCGAGTTAAACTCCAAGGGATCGGGTTTGCCACATCAGATGCTGAATAAAGATATCCACGGCATTGCCGAATCTGAATGGGAGATTGATGATCTCCTACTCTCTTAGCCCGATCTTGGCCGGCTCAAAACCGAGTCCGAGTCGAACACCGAAAGAAAAGGTTGTCCCTAGACTCGAGTATGTTGGAGATCGCCACAGCATGTCGACAAAGATCACTGCAGCGTTACGTAGGCCAACCCACACGGAGTTAGCGTGGTCCCTGGCCGATAAGATCGGATCCGAGTCGAACAGGGTGAGGTTGCCAAATTCATCGGTGACGAAGTTGAGGCTCCCGAAGGTGATTGTTTGCCCAGGGAAGAAGTTGATGCCGTCGACTCCGGTGATTGGATCCATCAGGCTTGTTGAAGATGATCTTGCCGATGCCCCTACCTGGCGCGCCAACTATCGATGTTTTATATCGGCAATAATAATATGGGGCTAGTCGTGAGACCTAAACTTGATGGATTGCAAAGGACCACAAAACGATTTATCCTGGTTCAGGCCCTCGAGGTGAGGTAATACTCTACTTTCAACTGTTGTGTATTGCCTTTGAGGTTTCTCTGGTGAGATTGTGATATGCCCTCAAGGGGGTGCCTTGCCTCCCCTTATATACCGAGGATACAGGGTTACAAGGTAGGAATCCTAGTCAGACTCCGACCAAGAGATTTACTTCTAGGAATACAACGTGTCCGACTAGGACCATACCCTTTCCTTGTCGTACAAGGTAATGTATGCCGAGTCCTATTGTATCCCTAATTACAAGGTTAGGCCCATCCTCTGTCTGAGTGGCCTTAATGCCTCTCATGAGGTACCGGTGGCCCATGGCCTCCACAGGTATGAAGAACGGGATTGGTTCATCGTTCTTACCGGTGCAAAAGCCAAAGGATTCATTCTTCTTTCTCCCCTTCTTCTATGTTCATCTTTTGATGGCCAAAGAAACTCCGTTCTTCTTCTTCCGCTTTAGTGAAGAGCGTGCTGATAACATATTGAGAGTAGAGATGCAATGTATGGATGAATGATTTATGTATTGATCTCTTGAATGATTACACTGGAGGGAGTATATATTTATACTCCAAGATGGCATGCCAATTGCATCCATTGGGAAAAGATGCATTGGTTCAAGAGAGACATGTCCCTTGCTAATTGATCACAAGTAACTTGTGTTGTAACACAAACAACTAAACACGAAAGTTAATAGATAATAATATAAAACATGACAACAATACGATGAAATGCATCGCGGTTTTTTTCAATAATGAATAATCCGGCCTTTACTTCAACGGAAACTACAACTACTTATTACAAAGTTTTTGGCTCCGCATAGAACCATTATAATGACCAAAGATAACGAGACAATAAATTTAAACATTCCAACACAAAAAGATAATTACATCTTATTCAATCCTATTTGAAAGTCTTAATCCAAAGTTGGTAAATACCTGCATGATCATACACCATATATTAATTTATTATCCTCATCACATCTTTATGGTTGAGGCTAGAACCTAAGCCAGTACATTACCTTGAAAATGCAGCGTGATTACCACAAACAAAACCAAGCGTTCCACAGATACAATGGATGGTTATAACAACCCTCAAAATAACTTTCGTCCAATTAAAGGCATTTTGATCGTTTTCAACTGGTTCCAGAGTGTGCAATCATATTTACAATACAATTATGCTTGGTGTAAATATGATGCATGTTGTGTTAGATATATGTGTATATGCGTGTGTTAGAGATAAATTGGTTAGTTTATATCTCATGTAGCAGAATAGAAGTAGGACTCTATAAGTTTGTTTGTATTCAGATTGATCCCGGTTTGGTTGGGATTTATCTCAGAGTTTGTACATGCCACGGCAGGGGCTATTCCTGCTCATATAAATACAAGTGCAGCCCGAGGAAAAGGGTTTAATAATTTCCCCTCTGATTATTCCACATGGTATCAGAGCCAGATCAATCTATCTAATATCCCGAATTCGGTGTATCGTTCTGCTTTGGCGCACGCGACGCACGTGATATCCCAACTTCAGCGCATCGTTCTGCTTCAACACACGCAACGTACTTGATTTCCTCCTTCGGTGCCATGGTGAGTTTATCGAAGACACATCCCGGGAACCCCCTGGTCGGCCAAATTATCTCAGAGAAACTTGGGAAATCGAATCATGCCCTATGGAAGGCTCAAGTGCTGGCGGCCGTTCGTGGAGCTTGGCTAGAAGGCCATCTCATAGGAACATATGAAGCCCCAGCTGCCATTCTTCAAAGCAAGGATGGCAACAAGGCTGTTTTCATCGGCAATCCCGCCTATAAAGAGTGGATTGCAACAAATCAGCAGGTACAAGGTTATCTTTTGTCTTCTATGACCAGAGATGTCTTGGTGCCGCTACATGGAGCATGATCGAGGGGATGTTGTCCTCAATGACTCGCGCACGCTCCATCAATACCCGTCTCTCCCTGACTACATTGAAAAAGGGGGACATGACGATCTCCACATATGTGGGGAAGATGCGGGCTCTTGCAGATGAGCTCGCCACCTCTGGCAAGGCGGTCGATGATGATGATTTGATCAGCTATATCATAGTCGGCCTAGATGATGACTTCGAGCTGGTCATCGCGGCACTGGTTGCACGACAGGACCCAATCACCATCGGAGAAGCCTTCACTCAGCTATTAAGCTTTGATCAGAGGCTTGCCCTTCATCGTGGAGAAGATTCTCATGCCTCAGTCAATGGCGCAAATCGTGGTCGACGAGGACAACAACGTGGACGAGGTGGCAACAATCGTCGATGCAATGGTGGCAACAATTCAAACCGTAGCAGAGGTCGTGGTAACCCTAATGGCGGCTGTGGTAACTCTACAGGTGTTGATACTAGGCCAAAGTGCCAACTTTGCTACAAAAGAGGGAACATGGTAATGGATTGCTGGAACCGCTATGATGAAAATTTTGTTCTAGATGAAAGATGTGCAGGATCTACTTCCTATGGAATCGATACCAATTGGTATCTTGACATTGGTGCAACAAATCACGTAACTAGAGAACTTGACAAGCTAACAGTACGAGACAAGTACCGTGGAAACGATCAGATCCACACTGCAAGCAGTGCAGGTATGGAGATTAGTCACATTGGTAATTCTGTTGTTAAGACCCCTAGTCGTAATCTTTATTTGAACAATGTTCTTTATGTTCCTAAGGCCAATAAGAATCTTGTCTCAGCTCATCGTCTTGCTCGTGACAATTTTGCTTTCCTTGAATTATATCCTAAACTTTTCTTTATAAAGGATCTAGCCACGAGAAGAATTTTGTTTAGGGGTCGCTGCAAACAGGAATTGTACCCTTTTCCTCCTGCATCTTCGCACCAAAGTCAAGTAAAGCAAGTCTATAAAGTCTCCAAGCCATCCTTTGAGAGGTGGCACAGCCGTCTTGGTCACCATTCCTATACTGTTGTAGAGAAGGTTATCAAAAATAATAAGTTGCCTTGTTTAAAAGAGTCAAATAAAATGTCTGTTTGTGATGCCTATCAATAGGCAAGGAGTCATCAATTGCCTTTTCCTAAGTCCTATAGTGAGTCTAAATATCCTTTGGAACAAGTTATCTCTGATGCTGGGGCCCTACCCCTCAGTCTGTTGAGGGGAAGAAATATTACGTTAGTTTTATTGATGATTATAGCAAATTTACTTGGATCTATTTGCTTAAGTATAAATCAGAAGTTTTCCAAAAGTTCCATGAGTTTCAGAATCTTATTGAACGGTTGTTCAATAGGAAGATCATCACTATGCAAACCGACTAGGGCGGTGAGTATGAAAAACTCAATTTCTTCTTTCAGAAAGCTGGTATCACTCATCATGTCTCCTGCCCACACACTCACCAACAAAATGGCTCCGCAGAAAGAAAACACCGTCACATTGTTGAGGTAGGATTTGCTTTACTAGCTTATTCATCCATGCCCTTAAAATTCTAGGATGAAGCCTTTATCTCTGTAGTATATTTGATTAACCGCACCCCTAGCAGAGTTCTCCAAGATATATCTCACTTAGAACGGTTGTTTGATAGATAACCAGATTATCATGCTTTATGCACCTTTGGCTGTGCTTGCTGGCCTAACCTATGCCCCTACAATAATCGTAAGCTGCAATTCTGCTCCAAGAAGTGTACTTTTTTAGGATATAGTACTCTCCACAAAGGTTTTAAATGCCTTGATCTCTCCACTGGACGTATCTATATTTCTAGAGATGTGGTGTTCCATGAAACCCAGTTTCCCTTTTCTACACTTCATCCAAATGCCGGTGCTCGATTTTGTTCTGAATATATTCTCCTTCTAGATTTTGCACCTAATCCTCCTAGGGGCCATCAACACTATTCTAGTGTGGCTAATACTCTTGTTGAAATTACTGATGCATCTTCTGAGTCATTGCAACAAAATTCAGGCAAAAATTCCACATGTGATCATACACATACACCATTGGGTCTGTCTCACTGGGCGCTGCATCGACTTCGACTGTCGAGCCGTCCTCCACCTTGGGATCGACGCGTCTGGATCGCACAGCAGCTGATGTCCCGGCAGATATTTCTCTCGGCCAACTGATGCACGCCACGTCACCTGCTGTCTCGGTGGAGACTTCTCCTGGCCAATCTTTGGGTGCCAGATTACCTGCCTTGGTAACTAGTTCCTTGTCAGCCTGGATTCTTGCAGGCCCATCTGGTGTCAACCCTCTGGTCCACTCCATATCTCATGGGGGATCTTCTATGGCGAGGAGCGACGATAGCTAGGGAGGATCTCCAAGAACTGATGCAACAGAAGATCCTGCAAACAAAAATCTCGCAGTGGATCCAGAAGCAGGTACAGAAGATTCTTTATAGCAAGATACTATGCGGCCACACACGCGCTTGCAGAGTGGTATTCAGAAGGAAAAAGTTTATACTATTGGCACAATTAAATGGGGCCTTCTTACTTCGACGGGCGAACGGCAAAATTTGCAAGATGCTTTGAATAATCCAAACTGGAAAGATGCCATGGATGTAGAATACATGGCCTTGATTAGGAATAAAACCTGGCATTTGGTACCTCCTTAGAAAGGCAAAAATATTATCGACTGCAAATGGGTATATAAGATTAAAAGAAAACAAGACGGTAGTCTTGATAGATACAAAGCTCGCCTGGTTGCGAAAGGGCTCAAACAGAGGTACGGTATAGATTATGAGGATACATTTAGTCCTGTGGTGAAGGCAGCTACAATCAGGATTATCTTGCCAGTAGCAATATACAGGGATGGTGTTTGAGACAATTGGACGTATAGAATGCATTTCTTCATGGAATACTTGAAGAGGAAATGTATATGAGACAGCCGTCCGGATATGAAAATGTCTCTAATCCAGACTATGTGTGCAAGCTTGACAAAGCTTTATATGGGTTAAAACAGGCTCCAAGAGCCTGGTACTCCAGGTTAAGTAGTAAGCTCTATGACCTTAGCTTCAAGGGTTCCAAGGCAGATACTTCACTATTCTTTTATAGCAAAGAAGGCTTGACTATATTTTTACTCATATATGTGGATGATATAATTGTTGTAAGCTCTAAACAGGAGGGAATATCTGCCTTACTATAGGATCTGCAGACGGATTTTGCTCTAAAGGATCTGGGAGATCTGTATTACTTCCTTGGTATTGAGGTAATTAAAGTTCCTAATGGCATACTTTTGACTCAAGAGAAATATGTCACTGATCTGCTAAAGAGAGTTGGTATGTCTGACTATAAACCGGTTAGTACACCCCTATCCACTAGTGAAAAGCTCATGGTCCATGAAGGGTCACCTTTAGGACCCAATGATTCTACTCAGTACAGAAGTGTAGTTGGTGCTTTGGAGTATTTAACTTTGACTAGACTAGATGTTGCTTTTTCGGTGGATAAAATTTGTCAGTTTTGGCATGCTCCTACTACTATTCACTGGGCAGCAGTTAAGAGAATTCTAAGGTGTTTGAAGCAGTGTACTAAACTTGGTTTGAAGATATCTAAATCCAATTATATGCTAGTAAGTGCCTACTCGGATGCAGATTGGGCTGGATGTTTAGATGATAGACGTTCAACAGGTCGTTTTGCTGTATTTTTAGGTGACAATATTGTGTCATGGAATGCAAAGAAGCAAGCTATTGTTTCAAGGTCAAGTACAGAGGCAGAGTATAAAGCTCTGGCTAATGCTACTGCAGAAATTATGTGGGTACAGTCTCTTCTGCAAGAACTTGGTGCAAAATATTTAACCTTTAATCCGGTGTTTCATGCACGGACTAAGCATATTGAGGTGGACTACCATTTTGTCCAAAAACATGTTGCTATAAAGTTTTAGAGGTTGATTATGTTCCTACTGGTGATCAGGTTGCTAATGGTTTCACTAAACTTTTGACAGTTCAGCACTTGGAAAATTTTAAGCACAATCTCAACTTAGGTAAGTTGTGATTGAGGGAGGATGTTAGATATATGAGTATATGCGTGTGTTAGAGATAAGTTGATTAGTTTATATCTCATGTAACAGAATAGAAGTAGGACTCTATAAGTTTGTTTGTATTCGGATTGAGCCCGGTTCGGTTGGGATTGATCTCAGAGTTTGTACACGCCACAGCAGGAGCTATTCCTGCTCATATAAATACAAGTGCGGCCTGAGGCAAAGGGTTTAATGCTTTCCCCTCTGATTA
Source organism: Oryza meyeriana var. granulata (assembly GCA_003991445.1). Taxonomy (NCBI): domain Eukaryota; kingdom Viridiplantae; phylum Streptophyta; class Magnoliopsida; order Poales; family Poaceae; genus Oryza; species Oryza meyeriana. The sequence continues at coordinate 15,555 of RYFJ01000670.1, read as the reverse complement.
TTCCACATGTTGGGCATAGAACACAATAACATGCAAGTTTCGGAACCCTATAAGGTGATTTCAGGAAAACCGACCAGCTAGCGCCTATAACAGCACGATCATTTTAGATGAAGGAAACTTTATTTTGAGATTAATATTATTCAGGCATCTGCACATAACGGTGCACCTAGCCATTACAGAAACAAAAGACAAAAGAAAAAAGAAGACTGAACCTCAAAACACATAAATTAGCACCAAATTTCAAACCTCACCCACAACTCAAAATCACCCTACAATCCTACACACCGAAAACAACAAAAGCTGGGTTGTTGTACCAGCATGTGTTATCTTGCACCACGAAGAGAGAGAGAGAGAGGGAATCCAAATGCCCAAATCTCCGCCGTCCTTCTGCAAATAGAAAATGAAACATGTCGTCTAAAGCAATTCATACCCTTCCGAGGCTCACCAACCTTCGCCAACAGGTCAGACGATGGACCATTAAGGTGATTGCTACCTCCAATTGTGACAATTAGTGCTACCAGCAGGATCTGACCCCTGATGAAAATACTCATGTCCTACTAGAGTTTTCTGATGAACCATATGCCAGTACATCATTAATTCTATACTTTTGCTTTACAAAGTGTTGTGTAACATATATACTTGCACATAAAAACCATGTCACAGATTCTCTAATGTGAAATTAAGAATGACAAGAAAATAATAGTTTGTGCAGTTTCAGATGTTTTACGGTTTTTCCCAAAATCAATGGCATGGCAAAACACATAGGCAATTTTTATTGTAGAACATCGTGACTTTGCGGTTTAGCTCCTGAACACGATAAAACTCATTCTCAGGGGAAGACGCTCTCAAAATGTGGCTATTTGCTATTGGACACCGCACTCATTACAATATTCATTTCCGGTTGAATAGGGGAGAGAAACCGTCTAAAATGTCAAAAATATCCCTAGCCCAACATGTCAATTCTCCCATCTCTATATTCTCTCTTTCCCCGTCTCTTCGGCAAGCCTTGGCGGAGGTGGCCGGTCATGCCGCCTTGAGCTTGTGGAGAAGCCACCGCAGCATTGAAGCCCGGGGGCTGCCAAATTCGTCTCGCCGCTCGCAGTGGCCCCTGCTATCGTCGAGAAGCTAGCTCTTCAGCATCAAGAATGTCGGGGCAATGCGGTAACCGTGCTAGCGGCCTCGTCCTTCGTCTTGCTAGTGACCATCGAGACATCGTGTCGGTGTCATGAAGTTGTTGTCACTAGCGGACGCAGCCTCCCCAGACAGCACCGACGCTGACAACCTTGGCCCAGAGGGCTCGTCCCCCACCCCTCCCCCTGACGGCGCCACCGTAGGCGTCCCTGGGCCACATCCAGCCCTCTAGAAGTCGCGCGATGTGTTAACACCAAAATTTGGTACGGGTCTTTATTGGATTCGGTTAAGGAAAATCACGGTTAACTGGCGGGAATTAAATTCAGAAGAAGCCGAATTCAAGAAGGAATCGTGAAGACCATGGAGAGGCAATTAGTATCTTATCTATAAATTAGGTAGAGATAATAATTTTTAGGAAACCTGATCTCATGCCCGATCAGGACTTGTTGTTTTTCCTTTTATAATTAGGAAACTCCTGTTTCGCATCTGATCAGGACTGTATCAACTCGGGGTATAAATACGTATGCCCGGGGATCATGTAATCATCAAACAGATCAATACAAACTTCGGCGCATCGCCACCCTATTCAACGGGTTCTTGCTTCTCGAGCCGGGCTGCATCGGTTAAGTTCGACCTCCTGCGAGAGGGTAAGTCTCGTTACCCCGACTACCGTATCAACTAGGACTTCCTCGGTTAGGTCCGATATTCTAGCTGATCTACGGAAGTCGGCTTGCCACGATATATCTGTTCTGTCTACGGCTGCATCAGTTAGGTTTGATCTCATAGGCCGAGTAGATGTATCACATCATGTGTGCATAGGCTTATCGGCTTACTGGGTGTAATTTATCATCAGTTTGTGCTGTATCGGTTAGGTCCGACCTACTAAATTGCATGATAAGTTATTCCTGCTAGGTTGATCGGTTTTATGCAAGCGTTTTATCGAGATGTATAGCCGATAAGTTATCATATTTTACATCACGATTGCATTAGATCTATCGGTCCATCGAGGTTCTATTATCATCATCAGTCTATGCTGCAACGGTTAGGTCCGATCTATTAGACTGGTGATAATAATTCTATCCTTACTGAGCCGATGGATGTTTATGCAATGTTCTATCGGAGTGCCTAGCCGATAGGTTATCTTTTGCTAATTAAAGCTGACTACATTGTTCAACACGTTTTTGGCACGCTACACCGTTATCGGCTTTCCGGCCGATACACATCATATCAATAATCGGCTAGTTTATTTATTTACATTGTTATTGGTTCCTTGGCTACATGGCTTATTTATTGTCTAAGCCATCATCGGCCTCCAGTCGATGTATAAGTGCTTTGTCTATATCGGCCATCGGCCGATGGAGCGAGTCCAATTCGGCTTCCAGCCGATTGGCTCACTGGTCTAATACTTTCCTTGTCAATTGCAGGGTCAAATTGACTGGCACGCCTACGAACCTCAAGATTTAGGGCCTGCACTGGAGTTAAGCAAATCTCTTAGGCCTTCGCGTGTCTCTAGGCGCTGAACCATATCATCGGCTCGTCTCCGACGCTGCCGGTGATTTTCGGCGTCAACACGATGTTCTCGACACTGGACATTTACGTCGCCTGCGACGATGGCACAGCCAACACTACCGAAGCCAACTCCAGCAACTTGGCCAACAGTGGGTGGGGAGGGGGCATGTCTAGCGAAGCACGTCGCGGAGCACGGTGTGGATGTATGTCTACAGACGCCGCTCCCGTTGCCCCTTGGGCACGGCTGTGCTTGTTTTCACCTCACCAGCTCCACCACGGCTTGCTGAAGAGATAGGGAGAAAGAGAAGAGAGAGATGGCACAACTAACATGTAGGGCCAGGGGTATTTTTTGACCTTTCACACTATTTTTCTTTCCTATTCAACCGGAAAGGGATATTCTAATGGGCACAATCCTGCAGCAAATAGCCATATTTTGAGAGTGTCTTCTCCCAAGGATTGATTTTTGTTGTGTCCAGAAGTTAAAAACCATAAAGTCACGATGTCCTCTGGCAAAATTCGCCTAACATATAACACTAACAAGATATACCAACTAACAAACAACGCATGCCGCTGTCTTGTCTGGCCCATCCAGCCCACTGAAAAAAACGGAGTCCTCACCCATTTAGGAGTTGTTAGCTACTAGTTTAGCAACACCAAAATCCTAATACTCCCTTTTATCATAAATATAGGTCGTTTTAGACCGAGGCACAAGAATTACGAAAACAATTAAATGAATTTGTTGCCCTTCATTTATATTGCATTGGGAAACATGAGTTTATTTATGAGAGAGATATCATTTATTACCAGAGAAAAACAAAGAATAATAGTTGAAAAGTTGCCTAGAATCGTAAACAACATATATTTAGCGAAGAGTTGAGAAGGCTAAAATGACTTATACTCATGCCGTACCAAAATATAGCTACCTTTAATTCAAATTTTGTTCCAAATATAGCTAACTAGGATATGTAAAAAATAACTTTTATCCATTACTCCCCATGTTATCTCTAGTGGGCCTATTATCCCACTAGCCCTCAAGACCCGTACCCCCACCCACACTATTCTTAATCCCCATCACCTCATCATGCATTAATGCGAGATATTTTAGATTTTTCACCATAATCCTTAATTCCCCGAAACACTCCAAGGTAGCTATATTTTGGGACGGAACGAGTATTTGATATCAGAGGGGTAATAACTACAGCACAACATGTGATCAACCAATCTTTGAGCAATGGATTCGAATGGGGAATGATTGGAGGTATAATTAAACCCAATTTTCCTCCCATCTTAAACCACCCACCGATCACATGCCCCATCCTTGCAGCACCCCCTGCTCCTTTATGTGTCAACGTCATGTATCGAATGATTAGAGGTATAATTAAGATTAAGCAAATCTTGATTATTTAGTTATTTGTATCATGCAAAATGCTGATTTGCGAACGGATATCGTACTTGTGCAACATTTTCAGTTATCTGAATATTTCTAATATAATTAATGCCCCATGAAACTCACTAAATAATCAAGAAAAAAACACGCTAAGCTAGATAAGTTATGTGTTCAAGGCTGTTCATCCATGGTTAAAAGCGGGTTGAGCACGTTCATGATACCAACCCGTGGTCGAGAGCTAAGCTGGTGAAAACCGTTAAACCAACCTGGACCATACCGGACAGGAAATAAATACACACGGTTTGCTGCTAGGTTAGTAGTTTTATGGTTCCAACCCATGGAATATAGAGGGGTTGGGTTCACAATGGTTTAAAAACCAGTAACCTGCTGCAACCCATCCCCTTCCTAAATCGAAACACGACAAGAGGAGCCATCCGGCTAGCCACGGAAGAATGCGCCGCCAGAGTATGAGATGTCTCTAAGCAAGCATCGATGGAGGACGTTGATTCACATCTTGTTGAGCAACCGAAACATGTTGAAGATGTCATCTCCAATTCTCCATGCCACCCCGTTGCCCTCCTCGCTACAGATCACCTTGCGCAGATCTGGGGAATAATCATCGAGTCGCCAGAAGAAAGAAAGGCCCCCCACCCGTGCATGCCTTCTAGAGCTCGCCGCTGGCCGGAGTTCGCTCACTACGGTGCACCGTCTCCATGGTGCAAATGACCAGCCATCTCAAGCTACCTCATCACCGACAATGCAGGGTCGGACCGCTACGTGCCTTAAAGAACTTGGTTGACTACGCTCGCTCGTCATTGGCTGCAGCGTACTCTCGGCATTGCTAGCCATCACTGACCTCGACCATCGGTTGGTGTTAGATTAGGTTTTCAGGTCAGGCTATTCAGTCCATTTGCATTCTAGTGTCAATTTTGGGAGAAATAGAGAGAAATTGGGGATTCAACGGTATGCATTGATTGAGCCCTAGAGAGCAAATATATTTTGTTCAAGAGATTAGGAAAAAACTAGAATGCCCCTAAACACACTACTAGATAAATCCAAAATTTATGTTTGATAATGTTGTCAAAGTGTGCAATTCTTGGATGGGAGGAAAATCATCCCCTCCTCAATGAAGTGGTAAACAGAGACTTCATAAACTATCCTTTGGCTCTTCATCGATTCGGAGATGTTGTTCATCATGAAGGACCTTCACAAACTGTTCTTGAGCCCTTCATAGATTGATGCTGATGCCAACTCTGACGGGAGCTAGTGATGGTGATAACTCTGATGTGGAGTTGACGGTGTGGATGATGTGGTGCGATAAACCAGCTTTGGTGTGAGGTGATCATAATAGAATAGCACTCTTTGACGAATTGAAGGATATGCAATGACTTTGATGGACTCAATGAATAAGACTAAATAACCTAGAGACACATGCAACAACTGAGACATAATGTTTCTAAACAACTAGTAAGAGGGTAAAAGATGGAGATTAATCTGTAGCTGACAACACCAATCACTACTACAAAATTGATTTTTCGTGGCGTTAGCAGTTTTAAAATACAGGCGGGCCAAAAGAACGACCGCCTGCGGTAAGTAGGCCGTGAGGGGTGGGCTGTGATTGCCAGCGAAAAAGTATTATCGCTGGTGGTCGCTACTGTGGCCCGCATGTGAAGAGTGCATCATTTTCACAAGCGGGCCATATTACACGCCGCCTAGCTTTAACACCAGTGCCGTGTAACATGGACCGCCAACAAAAATGGGTGTTATTTTCGCTGGCGGTCCGCTTAAGTGGCCACTAGCCGTTACTGGCATGGTAGGCAGCCACTTAAGTTGATCGCCAAAGAAAAACCCCCTTTATATGGTATCTTCTTCCTTGGTCCTGTTCATTGGAGTCCAAGATTTCTCTCTCCTACAAAACCAAAAATATAGGAGGAAGGTTTTCAACTCAAAATCTTTGGTGGATTTAGGTTTCTAAGGTTAGATCTTTGTTCTCCTACCTTCTTTACGTAGTTTACTTTTAAATTTGTGTTTTTAATTTAGTGGATTTTGTAATCATGCATAGTGTTCTTATGTGAATTAATTGATATTGTATATATATTATCAAATACAATTTCGATCGATAAAGATAATCCTTTCTATTGATTGTCCAAATAAATCATCATCGATTCTATATATACACACATAATATGTGAACCCAAAAATAAATTCAAAATTGATGGGAAATACAATTCGAAATTTGACGGCAAATTTTCATAGGCAGGCCACATTGCAAAACACCTACTGTGAAACTATCTTCACTGGCAGGCCAGGTTAACAGCCTTGTCCTGTGACCCTGTTTTCGCTGGCGGCCGATGTTACTTGACCGCCAATGATAAATAGTTTTCTCTGGTGGACGTTCTATGTGACCCGCCAGAGAAAATTATACCTTGCTGGCGAAAGATTGCCGCCAGAGAAAAGGTTTCATTTTCTCTGACCTGTGGTGGCTGGCGGCTGGCCCAAGCGCCACGGAAAATATGTTTTGGCCGTTACGGATATGCCTTTTTGTAGTAGTGAATGGTGGATGGTCACTGCTTGACAACGAACAAAACGGTGAAAGATAATACGGAGACAAACCCGATGAGTACCTCAAGGCAACAACCAGCCACACAAAAAATAGATGCACATAAAGGTCTGGGACAAAAAAAAGCTTAGGTCAACAGGCAGTTTGAAGATGATGGAGAATAATGGTGGTAGAAGCCAACAATTTTAATCGATGCTGCTACTGAAAGTAGGAGACAATAAGAAAGCTAAACAGCGGCACAAGATGATGATGAAGAATCAAGCATTGGTGATCAGGTGAAGAATCTTATATCCTCTGTTCTCCCCAAAATAATGAGCATGATAGACAAGCCAATTGAACAAAACTAAGTCCAAGATGATATTGCAGGCTTACTGATTTAATTCCTGGTAGCAGAGGGCAGCAGCAAGAGGAACGCGATTCAATCCGCTGAAAGCCGAAGCCACATGGATGTTTCACGGTATCATCGGTCTATCAACTCTTCTTCATGGCCAACGAGCAACCCAGATGGGGTAAGTTGCTCTGGCAGACTAAGACGCCTTCCAAAATTCACTTCTTTATGTGGCTAGCAATCCAAAGTCGGTGTCTTACTGCCGACAATCTTCAGAAGAGAGGATGCCGCATCAACAAGCTTGCCCCCTGTGTCAAAGTTCACCTGAGACATCCAAACATTTGTTTGTGACTGCCCTTTCACCAATAGAGTGTGGAGGCTGTGGAGGAGCTAGGTTAACATCATGTTTGAGCTGCCCGGAGATGTGCATATGGACATGGTAGATTGGTGGTTGGAAACCAGAGAGGCATTTGAGGAAGGATTCAAAAGAGCCTTTGATTCTCTCTTCTTGCTGCTTTGCTGGCTAGTATGGAAGGAAAGGAATGCAAGAGTATTTGAGCAGCGAGTTAAGAGAGTGCTCCAGTTATTTTTTGATGTGAAGGAGGAGATCATTTTATGGCAACAAGCTGGTCAGTTTTTACCACAAGATGGTTAGTTTCTAAGAGCATCTCCAACAGGGACTCTAAACAGGGCCCCTACTCTATTTTTTGAAGTCAAATAAAAAAACTGAAGTCCAACAGGGCCCCAACTCGAGACCCTACTTTATGGAGGCCCCGAAATCTTCCTCCTCAGCCCCATCTCCCACGGGTACGTAGGGAGCTCCTACTCTACGATTGGAAGTTTTTTTCTCTCCCGCGAAACAATTTTTCCCCCGCGCCGTAGTCTCACCCGTCCAACTCCCTCTCGCGCCGCCGCCTTCTGCCCTCCATCTCCGCCTCAATCCGAGCGGGGAAAAAGCAGCGCCGCCGGATCCAGGCCTAGGGCTGGCGAAGCCGCCCTCCCCCTCACCGGTTCCGATGTTTCCTAGCCCCATCCGCCGCCTCCCCAGCCGCCTCCTACAGAAAGGTGAACCGGCATTTCCCATCCCGAGACGCCGCCTCCCCGTCCGCCTCCTGCAGAAAGGTACTGTAATTGAGACATTCTGAATGGATCGAAATCAACTTAATTTCATCAATCCGATGATTTTTCATAGCGATTTTATAGATGCAATCAATATTGTTCCGAAGAGGTAAACAGACTGTTGCTACGATACTTTTATGGCATCAATCTTTTTTGTTTTAATTCATGTTCTATATGTTTTCTGTCAATTTCAATATGATTCAATGCTTGTCAACTTTGAGGTGGATAGATTGCCATGGCTTCTGAAGGTGATCATTGGACACGGATGATGTCTGAGGATACTAATGTTGATGATATTTCACTATCAATGCCACCTAAAACCTTTGGTACCCAACGTAGTACCCAAACTAGTAGTGCAAAGTCATCCAAGAGGGCAGGCAACTACACTCATTAGGAGGACATTCAGTTGTGCATCTCATGGGAGAGCATTAGCACAGATCCTATCACTGCCAATGAGCAACCAGGAAAGGCTTATTGGAAAAGGATTGCTTATCACTTTCATGCCCATAAGAACTTTGAGTCCGATAGGAGTGCTAACTCTCTTGAGCACCGTTAGAGTACCATTCAAAAGGAACGCCAGAGGTTTCAAGCAATGTTTGAAACTATTGAGCGTCGGCATCCAAGCGGTATACTATACAAGGAGCATGTAAGTTCATTTGTGCATTGTGAATTGTCCTAAATTTACAATAAAATATGTGCTAACTTTGGAACTCATTTGTACCTCTCTTTGTCGTAGTTGCTGGAAGCGCAAGCTATGTGGGCAAGCAAGGATCCAAAGCAGAAATCATTCCAATTCACTAATTGTTGGCTCAAGGTGAGGGATAGTCAGAAATTCCTTACACTTGATACAAACAAGAGGCCAAGGACTAGCAACTCTTCACCATTAACTGCCCAAAATGGTGCACAAGAAAAGGGTACCAAGAGCCAATCTCCTGATTCATCAGAGCCAACTTCAAATAAAAGACCAATGGGAAGGAAGCAAGCAAAGGAGAAGATGAAGAGTGGAGGGGAAGCTGGAACATGCAAGGAACTCGTACAAGATTATATCCTGCAGAAAGAGAAACTGAAAGAAGGGAGATGGAAGGAGAGTAAGATGATCCAGGAGCGCAAGATCTCATGTGAAGAGCACAAGATTATGCTTGAGGAGCGCAAGTTGATGTGGGAGCAAGAACATAAGATCATGTTCTGTGATATCTTCACCATGGATCTAGAACAAAAGACCTATGTGCTAGCAATGAGGGCACAAATTGCAGCTCAAAAGGTTGCAGGCATCAATGGTGGTCTTGGTGGATGTAGTGATGGCATGGGTGGAGATAGTGGTAACATTTGAGTGTAGTATGGACTATTTATGTTTGTGGCTCTATTTATGTTAGTCGAACCATTTAATTTTTTGGAACTATTTATGTTTATCGAACCAATTATGTTTGTGGAACTATTTTTTTGGAATCATTTATGTTTGTGGAATCATTTGTGGACTACTTTTGTTAGTCAAAGCATTTATGTTGTTTGATATTAAGAATTGTTATGCAATATTCAATATAAATATGATTGTAACATTCACAATTTTGTAATTTTTATAGATGGTCTTCTCTGACGATGATGATATCATTGAGCAATGGTAGGAGGAAGAGGAGGAATCTGATGATGATGATCTCATTGTATTAGCTATGCTTTGTGACATGGATGATGAAGAGAGGCAGAAGAAGAAGCGTCGTGGATCAGTGCCGGGTCATCAGGTAGTTCAAAGGGACATGTTTGGTGGTAATTTGCGCATTGTGGCTGATTACTTTGCAGATTCTCCTGTGTACAATGAAAAGTTCTTCAGGAGAAGGTTTAGGATGTCCAAACAGCTATTCTTGCGCATAGTGGCTGGGGTGGAGGCTCATGATAACTATTTTAGACAGAAGCCAAATATAGTAGGCCTTCTTGGAGCCACTGCACTGCAGAAGATGGTTGGATCATTCCGCATGCTCGTATATGATGTTCCAGCTGATTCAATGGATGAAGTTGTAAGGATTGCTGAGAGTACCATGCTAGAAGCTTTTCACCACTTTGTGCGGGCTGTGGTTGCAGTGTTTAGTGAGCAATACTTGAGGGCACCTACCGTTGATGACACTGCAAGATTAATAGCTATGAACACTAAAAGAGGATGGCCTGGCATGCTTGGTTGCATTGATTGTATGCATTGGAGATGAAAAAATTGTCCAACAGCATGGAAAGGGCACTATTCGGGGCATGTGGATGGTTCAACCATAATCCTTGAAGCTGTTGCATCTGAGGATTTGTGGATTTGGCATTCTTTCTTTGGAGTACCTGGCTCTCTCAACGATATCAATGTCTTGCATAGGTCGCCACTATTTCAGAGGCTAACTTCAGGGACTGCACCACCTATGGAGTATATTGTTAATGGTAACAAGTATACTATAGGATACTATCTTGCAGATGGGATCTATCCTTCATGGGCAACTTTTGTTAAGAGCTATAGCAATCCACAAGGCAACAAGAAAATTCATTTCACAGAAGCTCAAGAATCAGTGCGAAAGGATGTAGAGAGAGCATTTGGTGTCCTACAAGCTCGATTTGCTATGGTGAGGGGTCCTGCTAGATTTTGGGACAAGAACACCCTATGGTACATATTAACAGCTGCTATTATCATGCACAACATAATCATTGAAAATGAGCGAGATGCAAATGACGATGGGGGCTATGACTATGATCAAGATGGAGACGAGGTGTTGAGGGAGGAGGAGTACCAACGGCGTAATCCACTCGTACTTGACGAGTTCCTCAAGATTCATCAGGAGATTGAGGATAAACAAGTGCATGAGAGACTTCGAGATAATCTTGTGGAGCATTTGTGGACACTTCATGGCGCTAGCTAGAATGATTCGTTGTAGTTTGATCGTAATTTATTGCTATGTGGTGTGATAGACAATTTCTATATGCCTATATGATTTTTATATTTGAAAAAAATTTGAATTTGAATTTAATTTGTCTTATTTGAAATCATGAATTTAAATATGGTTTATTGTTATGGTTTATAAATATTTGAGTTTAAATTTTAGTGATGTAATATGAAGAATATATATAGATTATATAGAAATATGAGAAAAAAGAAATAAGGGCTTAGATTTAGAGGCCCTTGTTAGAGTTGGGTATCAAAAACAAAGCCCCAGAAAATAGAATGAGCCCCTACTCAGAAAGTAGGGACTCTGTTTTTGGGGCTAGTGTTGGAGATGCTCTAATTTGTGTTTTTCCGATTGGTGGATGTCAATAGTTGCTCAACTGTTCGGCAACCTACTGCCGCTATAAACTTTTTTTATTGTAAAACTCTCTCTCAATCTTAATAAAATTGGTTAGTCATCCTTCAGCCGACCTGGCTAGAGAGCAACAGCGGTAGTAGTAGCAGGATGGGGACGATGAGTTCACCGCAGCAGCGACGTGCAGCTGCGCGAGGAAGCTTGGGAATAACAACCAAATGGCTCGATCTGAGCCTGAGGACAATGGATCCATTCAGATATGTGAGAGTGAAAAAGAAGAAAGAAAATTTTTGCTTTGCGGATGCCATTTATTTGTTGCTTGAGGACTAACTAGACAAGACAACTTGCTTGTGCTGCTGGCTGCAGGTCGAGGAGGCCCTTGCTGCTGCTGCTACTTAGACCGACGAAGCGCGACGGGCAGCAGGCATGCGGAAGCCGCGACAAGCGGCAGGCAGGTGAAGACGGGCGGGAGGCGACGAGGAAGACGGACGACGCGGGTGACGAGGAAGAAGCCACGAGGAGCGGCACACGATGGCTCGCCGGCGATTTGGTAGCTAGCATTACTTAAAAAACTATTTTAGTGAACATCCTCTCTCTGACTATACAGTCGAGTCCAAATATAATCCACATTTATAAGTTTGATCCGAGGAGGAAGACGGGCTCTAGACCAGTGCTTCAATACCATGTCAATTTTGGGAGAGACAGAGAAATTAGAGATTCAATGGTATGCGTTGACATAGTCCTAAGAGAGCAAATATATTTAGAATAAGTTCACTTAAAGCATATAAAAGCATATCCAAGAGAGACCTAAAAACGTTTCCAAAAATTAAATTTTGGGATTTAAATTAAAAACAAGTCTCCAACAGATACCCAAACATATCCCTAAAAATTCTCCATGCACAATCCTAGCCTAAAAGTGAGCCAGATTTAGGAAACCTATTGGCGTCCTCAATCACTGCTCCTGTTGGAAAATTTCACTGCTCACACATCAGGAATTCTCCGTCCGTGCCTTTTCTTCCTCCCGATGCCTTCCGCCAGCACCGATTTTTTTACGCCGCCGGTCGCAATCGCTTGATCCTAACACCGCCGTAAGCCATCGTTGATCTGTCTCCCCACCGACCGCGATTAATGACATATTTGGGTACGAGGATCGACAGGGCCTTCCGTTTCTTCACAAGCTGACGGTAAAGTATTTCGCCAAGGGCACTATGGCCGGTGACGTGTTCTCTGGCGTCAAGGAGCGGCGGCGTCAACGAGGATCCTCTCGATCGGCGTCAATGTCTAAGAAAATGATCGCAAGCAAACGCTGGACCTATCTATCCTACGTGGCCAATAAACTAATTTTTGGAATCTAATTTTGAGCCTCTCTTGGAGATTAGCTTCTTTTAAGCCTAAATTTTTTAGGATGATCTTAAATCTAAGGTTTTTGAACTAACTTATTTAGTCCTCTCTCTGAAGATTGCTCTTACCCCCCGAAGTATTAGGTGTCTACTTAACCCCTAGTATGAAACCAGGTATTCTACCCTCTAAAGTATGTAAACAGTATAAAATAACCTCCTCTAGAGGGTTTTATAAGTGATTTGTCACAGTAGAACTATGACATTGACAATAACATTGTGAATAAAGTATGTTAAGTATTTTTTTTAAAGTGTACGTGGTTTAAAAAGAGAAGCACATAATATTGATAATGTATTTCTTGGACTTTAGTCAGGAGTAACGAATATTGGATCATCTTAGGACTTGACATGAACTAATGCAGTATCCATATAAGCAATACCACCTATCATGTGAGTAATTCCGTCGCTACATCATTGTTTACGTATCAGAACCATCAACAAAACCACTCTAGGGGTTATTTAAACTGGTTTGCATACTTTATGAGGTATAATACCGTTCATACTATAGAGAGTTAAGTAGAACAACCCTAATACTTCAGGGGGTTAAATAGACATCCAATATATTTTATCAAATAGGAAAGACTAAAATACCCCCTAAACACACTATTATTCTTACATCTACTCCCTCAATCCCAAATATAAAGTTTAGAGCTTAACACGGGTATAAGGAAGTTCGGTTAGAATTAAATAGAGAAATGTTATATGATTGAAGAAGAAAGAAGTGGTAGGTGAAAAACTTCATATAGAAGTTTATGATTGTTAAAGAAAACGTATACTGTAGAAGTTCGTTATATTTAAAATAAATTTTAAAATAAAAATTCGTTATATTTTCATTTAACAAACAAGTAGGAGTGAAGAAACGACAAACCGTCTAAACATGACCAAACCGGACTAGCCCGGGACTTACCTCTATCCAGCCCACGGAAACCGTAACCAACCCAGCGAAGCCACGACTATGGACGGTTCAGGAACCAGCTCAACCCACTTTTAAATCGTCGACACTGAACAGCCCTGGTTACATTACTATCTGCTGCCGTGTTTTCCTATATTTAGGGAGTCATATTTGCTCCAAGGCAGAACAAGATTTTGAGCTACCGGAATCACAAACTCGCCTATTCTAATGTTGTATAGAACAAATGCTTATTTAGTGAACGTTGCAAGCGGCGTCTAGCGAACGCCTCTCCAACCTCTATTTAAGGCATCATATAACACCCTCGCTCTAGCACCACCTATAATGACATTAGAGAGGGAGCGCGCAAAGAATCAGCATGAACCCGACTCCACGAAAACGCGTTGCCTGACCATCCTTAGAAACCTTCTAAATACCGTGCGCAACCAAGATGTACTATACACGACTAAACTAAAAAAATATTTATATATGTATACATTTATAATTACAACTTCGGGCACACCCTGAAGCAGCAACCTGTCAAACAGTACCAGCAGCAGTGAAACACAGCGCAGTGAAAACCTATCCACAAGCAGCGCGTAGTTAGAAAAAAAAACCTAATCTCACTTCGACTCACTTTCCTGAAGGTGGGAAAAAATAATGGATTGATAATACGTACTCATTCAATCACGGGAAAAATGGGTATGCAGCAATCAAGAAACTGAGGTTTATTTGCACCAAAATATTTATTAATATTTTACCAAAACTTCGAAGTGTAATGTCTAGATGTAGCTAAAGAGCTCTCGTCGCGATCCCTGTCCACGAATTGTTTGCAACTACGCAACGCGAACAAATTAATTATTGAAACTTTCTAGTCCAGTCTACCGCCGCACAATGCACGCTCAGTATATATCCCTCGATTAGTATTTTCACTCTCCTCCTCTCAGCCCAAGCCTATCTCATTTCCTATTATTTTCCATTCACTTTCTCCTTACGATTCATTCAACCTCGTCATCTCAACTTCAACTCCAAGACCATCATATCTCTACACATTACTTTCTACTCGAAAAGCTAAACTGAAAGTGTGCATCTAACTCCTATATGGATTTTGTGCTTATTACAAAGGGTTAGGGATTAATAGTTATCAAGAATTGGCAGAGAATTATCCCAGCTTGCTTAAGTGGGGCACGAACCCCCACAAAGACAGATGCAAAACGGCCAAACGACTCGAGTTTATTTTAAATTCTTCTTGAATTTCTTTTGGTGTAGGAAACCGTACTATCAAGAGGGTTGCAAACAGTGTTCAAGACCACTCAAGTTCTTAAGATCAAATAGCTGCAAAGGCCCATCACTTTGGCAAATCACAACATTGGATGGCGCTAGTTTCAGTGTCAGGGTCAAAGTTTCTACCCAGGGTCGAGGCTCCGACCAACAAACTCGCCAGAGAATAATGTTGGCCATGAGTTCTACCCCTAGGGTCATAACCCCTAGCCAAAATCTTATAACGCTAAACTAAGCAACTGTCTATAAAGTCCAATTTGGTTTCTAGCCGTGGGACCACACACTTCATTCCAACATATCCCTAGCCCTCCTTAGGTCCGTGAGCTCTTCAACTATTTTCTAGTGCATCCTTGTTTGGTGAAATCTATGGGACATTAAGGAAGTTTGTTGAGAGAAGGCAAGAGATCTGTGCACTGAGGACGACGCGATTGGCTGCTGGAGCTTATTTCTCTGAGAACCCAGACGTTAGATCCCACGACTCCTCTTTGTGATGTTCCGAGAAAGTTTGTGAAGGTTAATCTCCGCCCACAAGGAAAAAAGGTAAATTTTAGGCATACCAAGTTATCTTCGCCATGTTCGCTGGGTAGAAATGAGCAATGAACTCCAGCTCTTGGAGCTCCTCCAACAGAGACTAGGATCTTATCCGAACTTCAGAAAAATCTTGTGTCTCCTTTCTTTCCTGAAGCGCGCCTCC